>PVJN01002886.1:0-29422 GCA_004026805.1 Lasiurus borealis | reverse complement strand
CCTATTGCCCAAATACAGCCTGTATATTTTTCTTGCATCATTTTTGCCATCTTTTTAAAGAAAAAAACAATCTATTTTATTATGTAGCATCCGTGAAAAGATTGGACCTCAAGAAATCCCTCAAACTCAGTGAAGCACACACATTTTCTTAAGCTTGCATTTCTATTCAAGGGTATAGAAATCCCAGATGCATCCCTAAATTCTGGCCCTATTTTTCCACAATTATAACATTTTTTATTACCCACTGTTACAGTGGCAGTGAGTAAGTTTGCTTGAAAAAGTGCCTGATCCCACATTCTGACATGGTCGAATCAATTCTGTGATGGTACTAATTTTTCTCAGAGGCATCAGGCATTTCTTACAATCAGCATTGGCATTTTTACAACCTAATTGCTGAATTAAAATCTCTCCTTCTGCAGAGCTTTTTTCAAGTTTTGACCCACTCTTGCCCAAACATTCAAGATCTAATGTACTTTGTTTAGGAAACCAAGAGTTATGTTCTATAACATCAAGCAAAAACTGTAAGAGAATACCATCTGAAACTTTAATTTCTTAAGCATGGAAATCAAAAGTCTACAATAAAATTTCTTACTTTTTAACAGCATTAGCCCAGCTAAGAAAATACATTCTCATTCTACATACAGATCACGATTTCTGCAGCTGACCATGGGCTTTACCTGCAGTGAAATTCCCCACCTATCTAGTGAAATCTTTTTCCCCACTTATCTGTGAAATCTTCATGTTTTGCTCTAGGCAAAGTCTCCAGATTTTAAGAACAACTCTCTACTAACATACTGGAAACTCTAGATGAAATAGACATATTCTTAGACAAATACAATCTTCAAATAATCAGGAAGAATTATAAAAACCTGAATAGGCTAATAACTACCAATGAAATTAAAAGAGTAATCAAAAAGTTTCCAGCAAACAATAAGCCCTGTACTGGAGGGCTTCATAGGGGAGTTTTACCAAGCATTCAAAGAAAAATTAAAACCTATGCTTCTCAAACTACTTCAAAAAATTCAAGAGGAGTAACATTTCCAAGCTCTTTATACGAAGCCAGTATTACCATAATCCCAGAAACAGATAAATGCACCACAAAGAAAGAGAATTATAGGCCAATATCCCTGATGAACACATTGCTAAAATTATCAAAAAAAATTCTAGCAAATCAGATCAAGCATTACATTAGAAAGACCAAGTGGGATTTATTCTGGGGATGCAAGGATGATACAATAACCACACATCACTAAACATGATACATAAACAAACTGAGAGACAAAAATCACAAAATCATTTAAATTGATGCATAAAAAGCATTTGACAAAACCCAACACCATTTTCCTGATTTAAAAAAAAAAACCCTCAGGAAAGAGAAAATAAAGGGATCATACCTCAACATAATAAAAACCTTATATAATAACAGTCAACATCATACTCAGTGGGCAAAAACTACAACAGGAATGAGACAAGGATGCTCACTTTCACGATCTCTCTTCAACATAGTGCTGGAAGTACTAGCCATAGTGATTAGTCAAGTAGAAGAAATAATAGGCATCCAAATTGGGAAAGAATACGTAAAACTGTCATTATTTGCTGGTGACATGATATTATACATAGAAAACATCAAGGACTCCATCAAAAAACTACTTTACTTAATAAATAAATTCAGCAATTGAAGAAGATATAAAATTAACACCCAGAAGTCTATGGCATTTTTGTACAGCAACTAGAGGCCTGGTGCACGAATTTCATACACAAGGGTATGTGTACCTCAGCCCAGCCTGAATCCTCTCCAACATGGAACCCCTCGAGGGATGTCTAACTTCCTGTTTAGGCCCAACCCTGGTAGGAAGAAATAGAAAGAATCCTGGTAACAGAACTCAGAGACCACGCCATATTGCAGGGGAACTGGTTGTCTACGGCGGTCTGAAAAGCTACAACTGCAGCACCCACCGAACAGCCAGGGGACCCAGGACACTGCTCTCCAGTTGGCGCAGAAACTCGGACTCAGAGGAGCTCCACACGCCACAAGGAAAGGTCAGATTTCACCTGGGATAAGGTGAGGTCTTCTGTCCCTCAGAATGGAGACACACACACTGTGGGAACTAGACTGGAAGAAAGCTGCTGTAAAGAGAGGTTCGAGGATGTGGAGCAGGGTGTGATCCCTAAATGTGGAAGGGGACCCTCGGAACTATTAACAGAGGGGAGCTGTAGAGAGCAACCTATTTTGATCTGAGGCAGGACAGCCTGGGAGTTGTTGCAGTGTCCCGGCTGCTTGAACAGGAGCGGGGAAGGGAGAGAGCACAGACAGCACTCTCCTCTTCAGACCCTGGCATCTGATTGCTAAGCCTAATACATAGGGTCACACAATTGGAGACATATTGAGAGGCTGCAGGGGAAGGGTGTTTTTCTGGAACCTGGGGAATGGAGCACAGAGTAACCATCAGAGAATCAGCTCTGGGGCAACCCATCCCCACAAACCAGTATAGCAAGATCTAAGCACAGACTCGAGAGGTCCTCTACTTAGTCTCAGAGGTCAAATTTGAAACATTGCCACCCAGTGGATGACACACAAATTGACTCTTGCATAATCACAAAAGAATAAAGAGATTAAGACACACCCTAGCAATGGAACACAGGGAACTGCAATATGCTCCTGACTGGGAAACAGGAGTGTCAAACAGAACAATAGAAGAAGTGAATGACATCCACTACTTCCCATTCTATTTTTTTTTTTTGCACATTTTAATTAAAAATATATTTTTTTTCTTTTCTCCCCAACTGATTTTACCTTTTTAATTATTACATTTTTATTATCAACTAGTGTTACTACTACTATTTTACCTTTTTGAAAAAAAGAAAAGAAACAAGTGTCATTTTTTTTTTGGTCTTAATTTTACTTTGGGATTAGAGTTCTACATTCTATTTTCATCTTTCCTTAAGCATAATTTTACTCTATCTCAACTCTACCTTTATGTCAACACTCTCTTCCTAACTTGCCCCATTTTGTCGTCTTGTTTCTCTTTACTGTTTCCAACTTTAGATTCTCCCTATAATTTCTCTTTACCTGGTTAAAATTACACCACACTTATATATCTAATTTCACATCACCTACTCCAAGTCCATACAAATCTCTCTCTTCTTGTCTTCACTTCCCCAAAATTGTTTTTCTCTATATCCTTTTGTTGTTGTTTGCCTGAAAGATGATTATATCAAGTTTTTATACTTTTTTGTGAGATTGTTTTTGCTTATTCTACTTGTTTTATTTTGCTTTTTGTTTGTTTTGTTTTAGGTTTTTTTGTTTGTTTGTTTTTTACCTCTCTTTTCCGACACCTCCCATGATATTGGTTGTTATTTGTAGTTTGTATTAATCTCCAGGTACTTGTTGCCAGCATTTGTTGGGATTAGTGGCTGTCCTATTGGAGTTTTCACCTCACATCTATAACTTTTTCCCCTTTTCTCTCTTGTTCTTTATTCTTTCTCTTTTCTTCTGCTTTTTTTATTTATTTTTATTTTTTTCTCCCTTCTCCCAATTTCATTTTGGCACTTCTTTCTTTTATTTTTTCCTCATTTTTCTCTTCTTCTTTTTCTACTTACCCCTAATTTGTCGTTATTGGTGGTCACCTTATTTGTGGTTATTAACATTCTAAATACATTTCTGTTCAGACCCTTGTGTGTTATACCTGGTCCTGTTGTAGTTTGTGCCTTTAAATCAAGGTAGGAGAAAGAACTACATAACTGGATACCCGGAGAAGAAAGACCATGGGCAGAAGAAGAAACAACCCGCATATGACAGAAAAGCAGGTATCACCAGAAAAAGAAGTACACAAAATAGAAGAAGAAATAGACCTGCCAGAGAAAGAGTCCAGAAAAATGATCATAAGGTGGCTGAAAAGAACAGAAGATAAGATTGACTATGTGAGTAAGAGCAAGAGGAAATTCAAAAGAACCAAGAACAAATTCAGAATAATCAAGAAGAAATGAAAAATGACATCACTGCTATAAAGAACTCAGTAGAAAGCATCAAAGGTAAAATAGAATAAGTAGAGGATCACATCAGTAAGCTAGAAGACAAGGTAGGAAAAAATAGCCAAAGATAGCAGCTTCTAGAAAAAAAAATTAAAAAGCAAGAGGAGAGCCAAAGGGAGCTTTGGAATAACACCAAACAAAACAACATCCACATAATTGGGGTTCCAGAAAGAGTGAAAACTGAGCAAGGAATAGAAAACCTGGTTGAAGAAATAATGACAGAAAACTTCTCTGATATAGGAAAGAAAAAGCACACACAAAGCCAAGAACCTCACAGAGTCCCAAGCAAAATGAACCCCCAAAAAACCAACACCAAAGCACATTATAATTAAATTGGCAAACACCAATGACAAAGTAAGAATCTTAAAAGCGGCCAGAGAGAAACAGAAAGTTACCTACAAAGGAACCCCCATCAGACTAGCAACTGATTTCTCAACAGAAACTCATCAGGCCAGAAGGGAATGGAATGAAATATACAAAGTTATGCAAAGAAAGGGTCTGAATCCAAGAATACTGTACCCAGCAAGGCTCTCAATCAAAATTGAAGGTGAAATCAGAAGCTTCACAGAAAAAAAAAAGGAGTAAGGGAATATATTACCACCAAATGAGCAATGCAAGAAATGTTAAAGGGTCTGCTGTAAAAAAAAGAAATAGGAAGCAAAAAAGGAACTCAGGAGTAAACACGAAAAATGGCGACAGATAGGAACCTATCAATAATAACTTTAAATGTAAGCGGATTAAATGCTCCAATCAAAAGAAATACGATAACTGATAGAATAAGAAAACATGATCCATATACCTGCTGTCTAAAAGAACCCACCTCATAAAAAGAGACACACACAGATTGAGCATGAAGTGATGGAAAATGGTATTTCAGGCAAAAGGAAATGAAAAAAATATCTGGGGTTGCAATACTTATTTCTGACAAATTAGATCTCAAAGTGAAGGACATAACAAGAGATATAGAAGGCCACTTCAAAATACTAAAGGGAACAATCCAACAAGAAGAAATAATTCTAGTAAACATATATGCACTCAATATAGGAGCACCTAAATACATAAAAGAACTCCTGGAGGGTATTAAGGGAGAGATGGACATCAATACAATCATAGTAGGAGACTTTAATACCCCACTGTCACCACTGGACAAATCCTCTAAACACAAAATCAGGAAAGAATTTCAATCTTAAATGACTCACTAGAAGAGATGGAATTAATTTAAATCTTCAGAACATTTTACCTTGAAGCCACAGAATATACATTCTTCAACAGTGGACATAGGTCATTTTCAAAGATAGACCATATGTTGGGTCATAGAAAAAGACTCTTCAAATTCAAGAAAATACAAATCATATCAAGAATTTTCTCAGATCTCAGTGGCATAAAACTGGAAATCAACAACAATAAATACAATACAAAGAAATCAAACACATGGAGACAAAACAGCATGCTATTAAACAATGACTGGGTAACCAGAGAGATCAAGTAAAAAATAAAAAAAACATCTTGGCAATAAATGACAATGATAACATAACAATACAAAATTTATGGGATACAGTGAAAGCAGTCTTGAGAGGGAAGTTCATACCTCTACAAGCCTACTGCAAAAAACAGGAAACAATGGTAATAAATTTCCTAACCCTACAACCCAAAAAGCTAGAAAGAGAGCAACAAGAAAAGCCCAATGTATACAGAAGGAAGGAAATAGTAAAGATCAGAGAGGAGATAAACAACGTGGAGACCAAAGAAACAATTCAAAAGAACAACAAAACCAAGAGCTGGGTCTTTGAAAGGATAAACAACATTGATGGACCTCTAGCCAGTCTCAACAAGAAGCAAAGAGAGAAGACCCAAATAAACAAAATCAGAAATGAAAGAGGAGAAATAACAACAGACTCTGCTAAAATACAAAGGATTGTTAAAAAATACTATGAACAACTCTATTCCAACAAATTGGACAACCTGCAAGAAGTGGACATTTTCTTAGAAAAATATAACCTTCCAAAACTCAATCAGGAAGAATCTAAACAGCTCAATAGTCCAATAACTATGGAATAATTTGAAGCAGTCATCAAAAAGCTTCAAGCAAACAAATTCCCGGGACCAGATGGCTACACAGGTGAGTTTTACCAAACATTGAAGGAAGAATTAAAACCTATCCTCCTCAGACTATTCCAAAAAATTCTAGAAGAATGAACACTTCCAAACACCTTCTATGAAGCCAGCATCAATTTAATACCAAAAACAGATAATGACAACACAAGGAAAGAGAATAATAGGCCAATATCTCTCATGTATATAGATGCCAAAATCCTCAACAAAATTCTAGCAAATCAGATCCAACAGTACATCAGAAAGATCATACACCATGACCAAGTAGGATTCATCCCAGGAATGCAAGGATGGTACAATATCCACAAATCAATAAGCATGATACATCTCATAAACAAATTGAGAGATCCAAATCACATAGTCATAAGAATTGATGCAGAAAAAGCATTTGACGATATCCAGCACCCTTTCTTGATAAAAACTCTCAGCAAGGTGAGAATAGAAGGATCATACCTCAACATCATAAAAGCCATATATAATAAACTCACAGCTAACATCATACTCAATGGGAAAAAACTAAAACCATTTCCCCTAAGAACAGGAACAAGACAGGGATGCCAACTCTCACCTCTCCCGTTCAACATAGTACTGGAAGTATTAGCCATTACAATTCGACAAAAAGAAGAAATAAAAGGCATTCAAATTGGAAAAGAAGAAGTAAAGCTGTCCTTATATGCAGATGACATGATACTGTACATAAGAAACGTGAAGGACTCCATCCAAAAACTAATTGACTTAATAAATGAATTTGGCAATGTAGCAGGATACAAAATTAATGCCAAGAAATCTGTAGCATTTTTATACACTAATAGTGAAATTATAGAAAGAGAGACTAAAAAAGCAACCCCATTTACCATCGCACCAAAAAAATTAAGATACATAGGAATAAACCTAACTAAGGAGGTAAAAGACCTATCTTCAAAAAACTACAGGACACTGAAAAAAGCGATAGAGAATGATGTAAACAGGTGGAAGAGCATATCATGCTTATGGATTGGGAGAATCAACATAGTTAAAATGACCATAATACCCAAAGCAATCTATAGATTCAATTCACTACCCATTAAAATACCAATGATGTATTTCGCTGACTTTGCAAGAACTCTTCAAAGATTCATCTGGAACTAAAAAAGACTGCAAGTAGCCACAGCAATCCTGAAAAAGAAAGATAAAGTAGGTGGTATCTCAATACCAGATTGCAAGCTATATTACAAAGAAACTGTTCTCAAAACAGCCTGGTACGGGTACAAGAACAAACATATAGACCAATGGAATAGAATAGAGAATCCAGATATCCACCCAAACCACTATGCTCAATTAATATTTGACAAAGGAGGTATGAACATACAATGGAGCCAAGACATATATGTTCAATAAATGGTGTTGGGAAAATTGGACAGATACATGCAAAAAAATGAAACTAGACCACCATCTTACACCAAATACAAAAATAAACTCAAAGTGGATACAGGACTTAAATATTAGATGGGAAACCCTAAAAGTACTAGAGGAATCCACAGGCAACACAATCTCACCCATATCCCGAAAGAACTTCTTCACTGATACTGCTCCCGAAAGAACTTCTTGACTGATACTGCTCCAAGAGCAACGGAAGCTAAAGAAAAAAATAAACAAATGGGACTACATGAAAATAAAAAGCTTTTGCACAGCAAAAGAAACCATCAACAAGACAACAAGAAAGCCCACTGTGTGAGAGAACATATTTGCAAATGTTATCACTGATAAAGGTTTAATTTCCAACATCTACAGCCAGGTTATACAATTTAATAAAGGGAAGATAAATGATCCACTAAAAAAAATGGGCAATGGACCTACATAGAACCTTTTCGAAAGACGACCAAAGGAAGGTCAAGAAACACATGAAAACATGTTCAAAGTCACTAATTATCTGAGAGATGAAAATCAAAACGATAATGTGATACCATCTCACACCTGTCAGAACGGCAATCATCAACTAATCATCAAACAACAAGTGTTGGCGAGGATGCAGAGAAAAAGGAACCCTTGTGCACTGTTGGTAGGAATGCAGACTGGTGCAGCCACTGTGGAGAACAATATGGAGTTTCCTCAAAAAACTAAAATTGGAACTTCCATTTGACCCAGCAATCCCACTCTTAGGAATATATCCTAAGAAAGTAGAAACACCAATCAGAAAGGATTTATGCACCCCTATGTTCATAGCAGCACAATTTACAATAGCTACAATTGGAAACAGCCTAGGTGCCTATCAGCAGATGAGTGGATCAGAAAACTATGGTACATCTACACAGTGGAATTCTATGCTGCCATTAAAAAATGAATTCTTTCCATTTGCAGCAACCTGGATGGAACTGGAGAGCCTTATGCTAAGTGAAATAAGCCAGTCAATGAAGGAGAAACACCACATGATCTCACTCATTTGTGGATAATAAAGAACATTATAAACTGATGAACAAAAGGATAGACACAGAGGCAGTAAAGCATCAAATAGACTGTCAAATTACCCCAGGAAGTTTATGAAGAGGTGGGATACATAAGAGATCAACCAAAAGACTTGTATTCATGCATATAAGCATAACCAATGAATGCAAGACACTGGGGTTTGGAGTATTCCTGGGAGCGGGGGTGGGGCAATGGGAAGATACATATACATGTAACACAATAAAAATTTTTTTAGAAAAAGAATCCTGGTAACAAATGACATTGAAAACACAACTATCCAATATCTATGGGACACTGTGAAAGCAGTCCTGAGAGGTAAGAAAGCAGTCCTCCCAAATGCTCACTTGTTTGCCTTCCTGACGGTCCCTAACCACTTATGCCTGCCAGCCTTATCACCCCCAACCACTCCTCTGCCAGCCTGTTTGCTCCTAACTGCCTCCCCATGTAGGCCTTTTCATCCCTAACTGTTGTACCTTGCAGGTCTGGTAACCCCTAACTGCCCTCCCTTGAAGGCCTGGTAACCCCCCCCCCAAATTCCCTCCTCTGCTGTCCTGGTCACCCCTAACTGTCCTTTCTTGCAGGCTTGTTCATCCCCAACTGCCCTCCCTTGCAGGCCTAATCACCCACCACTGTCCTCCCTTACAGGCCTTGTCTCTCTCAACTGCCTTCTCCTGATGGCCACCTTTTAGCAGCCATCATGTGTCCAAATGGGGCTAGTATCTTTGACCACATAGTGACAACAATCTTGTGTGTTGGAGTGTTGGTCAATTTGCATATTACTCTATTATTTGATAAGATAGAGGCATGGTACATGGGTGGGATCTGGCTGATTTACCCCGAAGAGTGTCCCAGATCAGGGTGGGAGTTCTCTTGGGGCATGGGGTGGCCTAAGCGAAGGGCTTATGGTAGTTTTCAGGCTGGCTACACCCTCTGGCAACCCTAGCAGAGGCCCTGGTTTCTGGGATTTATTTATCTTCTATGATTGATACTCTTTAGCCTTAAGTGGAGGCCAAGGCAGGCCAGGGCTGTTGAAAGCTTGGCTTCCTCCATCACTGGGGACAAGTCAAGCCTTCTGCTCTCTCCAGGTCTGTGGCTGCTGCTGTTTTTGTTGAGATTCATTTATCTTCTATAGTTGAAACTTTGCAGCCTTGAGTGAAGGCCTGGGCCTGCCAGGGTGTGCGGAAAGCTTGGCTTCATCCATTGCCAGGGAAAACCAAGCTTCCTGCTTACACCATGGACAAAGCCATCTTGGTTAGGGTTCATTTGCATACTCTCTCCTGATTGGCTGGTGAGCATTGCTTGGTGGTGTAGCAAAGTGATGCCTAATTTGCATATTACTCTTTTATTAGATAGGATAATGAATTGACAGAAAGAGAAAATAAAAAAATAATATCATTTAGTATTACAACAATAAAATTAAGATACCTGAGAATAAACTTAACTAAGGAGGTAAAACACCTGTACTAAGAAAACAATAGGACATTGAAAAAATAGGTAGAGGATGACATAAACAAATGGAAGAATACACTGTGTTCATAGATTGGTAGATTCAACATCATTAAAATGTCCATACTACTCAAAGCAATTTGTAGGTTCAATGTACTGCCCATTCAAATACGAATGTCATATTTGAACAACAGAGTTAGAACAAACTCTCCAAAAATTCATAGGGTATTTAAAAACACACACACACAAATAACTGCAGTAATCCTGAGAAAGTGGAACAAAGTTGGAGGATTACAATATCAGATATCAAGCTATATTACAAAGCTGCTGTTCTCAGAACTGCTTGGTACTGAATAGATATATAGACCAATGAAGTAAACCCAAGCCATTATGCTCAATTAATATTTGACAGAGGAGGCAAGAGCATAAAATGGGTCAAGACAGTCTCTTCAATAAATGATGTTGAAAAAATTGAACAGATACATGCTAAAAAATGAAACTAGACACCAACTTACACTATACACAAAAATAAACTCAAAGTTGATAAAGAACTTAAATGTAATATAGGAAATCATGAAAATCTTAAAGGAAAACTTAAGCAGCAAAATATTAGACATATGTCATAGCAATATCTTTACCAATACAACTCCTTGGACAATGGAAATTAAGGACATAAATAAAAACATGAGACTACATCAAAATAAAAAGCTTTTTCATAGCAAAAGAAAATATCAGCAACACTACAAAAGAGCCCACTGCATAGGAGAATATATTTGCCAATGCTATAGCCAATAAAAGCCTAATCTCCAACATTTACAGGGAACTCACACAACTTAATAAAAGGAAGATAAACAATACAATTTAAAAAAATGAGCAAAGGACCTAAATAGACACTTTCTGAAAGAGGACATAAAGTCCAAGAGACATATGAAAACATATTCAAAGTCACTAATCATCTGAGAGATAGAAATCAAAATGACAATGCAATAACACCTCAAACCAGTCAGAATGGCTATCATCAACAAAACAACAAAAGACATGTGTGGTGAAGATGTGAAAAAAAGGAAACCTTGTGCACTGCTTGTGGAAATGCAGACTGGTGCAGCTACTGTGAGAAACAGTTGGAGTTTCCTCAAAATATTAAAAAATGTACCTTCCATTTGACCCAGTAATCTCATTTCTAGAAATATATTCCAGGAAATCAGAAATGCCATAAGAAAAGATATATGCACCCTTATGTTTATAGCAGCACAATTTACAATAGCTAAGATTTGGAAACAGTCTAAGAGCCCATCAGCAGATGAATGGATTAAAAGCTGTGGTATATCTATCATGGAATAGTACACTGCTGTAAAAAAAAAAAAAAAGGAATTCTTACATTTGCAACAGCCTGGATGGAACTGGAGAGCATTATGCTAAGGGAAATAAGCCAGTTAGAGAAAGATAAGTATCACATGATCTCACTGCTTAGTGGAATATAATGAACAGCTTAAACTGATGAAAAAATTAGAGTCAGAGTCATAGAAGCATCAAAAAGACTGTTCATCCTGAGTGAAATTAGAGGAAGCAGAATGGGTAAGAGATCAACTAAAGGTCTTGTATGTATGCATATAAGCATAACCAAAGGCCACAGTCAGTAATGGGGTGAGGGTATGTACTGAGGGGTGGCTGGAGCTGGGAAAATGTCAATGGTGGAAAAAAAGATATTTATGTAATACTTTAAACAATAAATTTAAATTTTAAAAAAAGAAGTACCTAGAGTGCTGGGGAAAGAACATAATTGAGGATTCATTTTTATAAACCATGTTAGAATTATTAGACAGAACTATCCAATCTGCTAAAAAGATTCATATACATCTGGTAGTATGAGAAAAGACAGGAGATCTTTGGAGACCTGTGATAAAATAGTAAAAGAAACCAGGAGGTTTTGGTTAAGGTGTAAACAAATGTGAATAATGGCACAGTAAATATATGATTTCAAGAGATGTATCAGCAAATTGAATAGGGTAGGAGTTTGGGAGACTGGGTAAAGAAGCTGAAACAATTTAAAAGTACAAATTGGTAGTTGCAAAATAGTCATAGGAATGTACAGTAAAACGGGGAATTTAAGCCATAATATTGTAATCACTATGTATGTGCCAATTGGGTACTGGAAATATCAGGGGAACACTTTGCAATGTATATGATTGTTTAACCACTATACTGTACACTTGAAACTAATACATAATAATATTAACTGTAATGGAAAAATAAAGATTTAAAAATTATACCAAAAAAAGGAAACATATCAGCAAATTTGAAAAAAGAAATGGAAGTATGGCTTAAAAGAGAAGTATAAGCAAGAGAACTGCTTTATTTTTTAGTGTTTATAAAACAAAAATTTGTTTGCTCACTGATATAGAAACCAATGAAGAGAGAAAAGGATATATATATATATATAAGAAATGAGATATGTTTTATAGAAGAAGGTCCTGGAGGACCTAGGAAGGATAATTATTTTTGAGTGCCCATTATGAGCTAACCACATTTCATTCCCAGCTCTATCCCAGAAGGAGAAACAAGTGTTCAGAGAGATGAAACGATTGGTCTAACAAGGAGCAAGTAGTAAATAACTCCAGGGTTCAAATAGAAGTCTAGATGACTTCATGCCTAAGCTCTTTCATGACCAAAGTCACAAAGAAGGAATTTTGAATAAAAGAGTAGGGGTGTGACTTCATTATGAGAATGGGAAGAAAAACAGGTACATATAAATAGAGATACATATTAAACAAGGAGCCCCGTGCACAAAATTCGTGTACTGGGGAAAGGATCCCTCAGCCCAGCCTGTCCTTTCTCACATACAGGGAGCCCTTAGGGTATGTCCTACTGAGGTGCCTGGGCTGATTAGGGGAAAGCACTAGCCATATCACACCGTTGCTGCAGCCACTGCCAGTCACCGCAGCCAACAAGGTGTTTTCATCAACACACACTCCAGTCCTTTCACCATGAAAAGAATGAAAACTTTCTTTAGGGCATTTTCAAGATGTGTTTTTCATAGGATATAACTTAACTTTTCTTTTTTCTTTCCTTTTCTTTTCTTTTCTTTTCTTTTCTTTTCTTTTCTTTTCATCTCTTCTCTCTCTCTCTCTCTCTCTCTCTCTCTCTCTCTCTCTCTCTCTCTCTCTCTTTCTTTTTTTCTCTTCTTATCCTTACCTGAGGATATGTTTCCATTGACTTTTAGAGTGTGGAAGAGAAAGGGAAAGACAGAGAGGAACATCAAAGTGAGAGGAACACTTTGATTGGTTGCCTCTTACATGAGCCCTGACCTGGACCCAACCAAGGAGGAGCCTTCAATCTAGGTACATGTCCTTGATCAGAATTGAACAGGACCTCATGATTGGTGAGCCTAGGCATTATCCATTGAGCCAAACTGGCTACGGCAGGATATGATATTTCTTAGCCCTCCAGCAGCAGACCTTCTTTTTTCTCCAGGAGTACGGTGGAAAAACCCTAGATCTCCTTTGGGGATTCTTATACCAAAGTTACTGAGAATATTACTAGTGGCAAATAGGGAGCTTAGCAAATCAATGGGTCAAAGAAGGTATTTCCTCTGTAGTTCACACCAATCGCTTCTGATCACTGAGTCTGCCAATGTCAAGACCTAAAGCCTCTGGGCCTAGGCAGGGGACCCTCAGCTCCTTCTGATCACCTGGCTTCATCCCTCCCCAGGTTCCAAGCCTCTGGCCAGAGCTTAGGGCCTGGGCAGAAGACCCCCAGCTCACTCTGATTGCCCAACTCCACTCTTGCCCAGGAGTCCGCAGGTTGCTTAGGACTCATGGGGAACCTACCTCAGTGAAACTTGGGTGCAGAGAAATTTTCTGGGACCAAGTTGCTGGGTGCCTACATATGGAAATTAACCATCTTTGTTAGCTTAATTTGCATACTTACTCTGATTGGCTGTGGGCATAGTGGAGTTACAGTCAATTTACATATTTGTCTATTATTAGGTACTAGAGGCCTGGTGTATGAATTCATGCATGGGGAGAGGGGGAGTTTCCTTCAGTCCAGCCTGAATCCTCTCCAATTTGGGGCCCCACAAGGGATGTTCAACTGCCCATTTAGGTCAGATTGGGCCTAAACAGGCAGTCGGACATCCCTCTCACAATCCAGGACTGCTGGCTCCCAACTACTCACCTGCCTGCCTTCCTGATTGCCCCTAATAACTTCGGCCTGCCAGCCTGATCACCTCCTAACCACTCCCCTGCCAGCTGATTGATACCTAACTGCTCCACTGCCAGACTCTTTGCCCCTAACTGCCCTCCTCTGCGGGCCTGTTCACGCCTAACTGCCCTCCCCTGCAGGCCTGGTCCCCCCCAACTGTTCTTCCCTTGCAGGCCTGGTCACCCCCAACTTCCCTCCTCTGCAGGCTTGATCACCCCAAACTGTCCCTCCCAACTGCCCTCCCCTGCTGGCCTGATCACCCAAAACTGCTCTTCTTTGAAGGTCTGGTGTCTCCCAACTGCCCTCTCTTGCTGGCCATCTTGTGGTGGCCAATGCGTCCACATGGGGGCAGGATCTTTGACCGCATGGGGAAAGTCATCTTGTGTGTTGAAGTGATGGTAAATCTGCATATTACTCTTTTATTAATTAGGATAAAGGCCTGGTACATGGATAGGGGCTAGCTGGTTTGCCCTGAAGAGTGTTCCAGATCAGGGTGGGTGCTCCCTTGGAGCATGGGACAGTCTGGGCAAGGGGCCTGTGTTGGTTTGCAGGCCGAACACATCTGCTGGCAACCCAAGTGGAGGTCCTGGTATCTGGGATTTATTTATCTTCTACAATTGAAACTTTGTAGCCTTAAGCCGAGGCCTGTGTGGAAAGCTTGGCTTCCTCCATCACCAGGGCAACCCAAGCCTCCCTCCTGCTCTCTCTGTGGCCATAGCCATATCAGTTGGGTTAATTTGTGTACTTGCTCCTGATTGGCTGATGGGCATGGATGGTGGGCGTGGCTTGTGGGTGTAGTGGAGGTATGTCAATTAGCATATTACTCTTTATTAGATAGGATTATGTAAATTAAAAGGATGATAATTGTAATTTTAACCTAATTACCTCAATTTTCTTGATCAAGATGAAAACAAATATAATCTTTGGAGTCTGTATTGGGAGAAATAGGAGTATTATGAAATTAGGAACTTTAGAGAGAAATGCAAGATTAGTCTTGCCTTCGAACCATTCAACTTATCAGCAGTTCTGGAGAAAAGCCTATAACATATTTTATCATTCCATTGATTTTAATTGTTACACAGGTTGAATTATGTCCCCCCACTATAAACAAGTTCTAGGGGTTTTGTTCAGCCATGAATTTTAAAAAGGTTTTACTCTACTTAATAAAAATAAATGAAATATATATGGCAGATATATATCATAAGTCTTATAATAAGGTATCATAATAACCTACAATGTAGAATTTTCATGTACAGAAAATAAAAATTTATTTTTTTAAATTTTATTGTCATTATGAAAGATACTATTTAATTCACATAAATCACATTTTATTGCAGCATCTACCTTTCTAGAAAAACAAAATTGTTGGAAAGTTATTTCAAACATTGTTCATTTAATGTTTGTTAAAACAGTAAAAGTAGAAAAATTTTCACCAACTGGATTTTAGTTCAATTTTGCAGCATATTGTTTACTAAATACCATATAAAACAGAAGAAAAATAAGGCTGATTTGACCTTTAATGAATCTAAAGAAAAGCCATCTTTGCACTGCATGAAAGACTTTGAGTGAGCAGATGTTACTGATTTAGAACCCAGGGGTCACTAG
This sequence comes from Lasiurus borealis, assembly GCA_004026805.1. Taxonomy (NCBI): domain Eukaryota; kingdom Metazoa; phylum Chordata; class Mammalia; order Chiroptera; family Vespertilionidae; genus Lasiurus; species Lasiurus borealis. The sequence goes on along the minus strand of PVJN01002886.1, from coordinate 13,585 downwards.
CTTCTCTCTCCTTAAGTTCCTTTCTCAGATTTCTGACATGGGACATCCATGAGAGACTGAGGTAGCAGTGATGCCACTTTGACAACCTTGTGCAAATGCACCTGCAACACTTTTTAGAAAAATGTTTTTATTGATTTTAAGAGAGAAAGAGATAAAGGGAGAGGAAGAGAGAGCAACACTGATGTGAGGTGAAAACATTGATCATTGCCTCCCATGTGCATCCCAACCTGGGATGGAACCAGCAACCTGGGCATGTCCCCTGACCAAGAATCAAACCAGCAACCTTTCAGTACATGGGAAGACACTCAACAAATTGAGCCATCAGCCAGAGCTGGAATACTTTTTACAGTTTTATCCTCCACTTCATAAAAAGGATATAGGAAAGGTTTAAAAAAATTTCAAGCAGAATTTTAAAAATGACATGTAAATTAGGATATTGGAACCATAAGATGACACTATGGAAATAAGAGAATATTGGTAGGAAAACAAATTCTAAAAATGTTATCAGGACCCTCAACTAGAAAGCAAATGGCACAAGACAAAGTAAAGAAACTTCATCATAGCATCCTTGAATGTGAACTCACTAGCCTGAAGCAGTAGCAGATAAGGTATTAGCCTGCAGTTGCTGGTATTGTTTTTATTGTTTCCATGCATTAATAATTAAATGCTGAGAACATCCTAGAAGCTTCTCTGAACTTAGAAAACAAAACTGTTTGTATCCCTTGGGCTTATCACCTAAATAAGACAAAGACAAAAAATCAAGATTAAAGGGAAAGAAGATAAATACTAAGGATCAAATATTATTGCTTGTTCTGATTACATTTTTCTTCGTGTTTTCTCTCATTACTCCTGAATACTGGCCTTCAACCTGGTGGGTGGGGAAGGTTGTATGCCATCATAGCTGGATGACTTGCTAAAGAATGTATTCTCAGAAAAAAATAAAAAGAGGAGAGAAGGTTACTTTGGTAGGTAATGTTGAGAAGAGTAAATTCAAAGCAAAATAAAAGAATATTCCCAAAGAAGCAATAGAGGACAGGACTCTGAGGCTGAACCAATCACAAGAGAGTTTAGTTATGGCCAGAATGCATAAGGAATGACCACCTACACAGAGAGGAGGCCTCTGTGAGTGTGAAGTAAAAACAAGCAGATGTTTTATTAATGTGACTAAAATCACTGTTGGATTAAAACAGTATCTGCAGTACTTTAGAGAGGAAGCATGAGACACGTGTTACCAAGATAAGGCAGGAATTATTCCAAAGGGGCCGAGAATGTAGAGCTAAAGCAAAGACTGGACATTATATCATGAAACAAATGACATAATCATAATATTATAATAACTCCTTAATCTAGCCATCAAATTCTCACTGGGACATGAATCAACCTTATTTTAGAATTCTATATAGAACATTTGAAAGGAGGTTACTTCATTTAGATTTGATTCTGACTGGCTCACCATCTAACTCTGGTTCAGACTAAACAGTTAACCTTGGTAAAGAAACTTACTGTCTTAGGACTTGTTTCTTCATCTGCAGACATGAAACTATTACTTCAAAAGAGTAAACAAACACTGAGCATACATGTGTTAACAAATTGTGCTAAAAATATATTGTTTTATTTATTCTTTCCAAATACCCTTTAAGGTATATAATACTATCCTCTGCATGCATATATAGGGTAGATTGGAGCCAAGAAAATGGCAAGTTTTGTAGATCAGTAGAGTCCAGATTTTTTTTTTTCAAGAGAACATAAAGAACTATTGAAATCGGTTCATCAGAGAATATTTTAGGTCAGGAAATTAGAGTGCTGAATGGATTGAAGAAGAAATAGGGCAGCAGGAAGATCTGTTAGTAAATTATTATAATAGTCCAGGCATCAGATAATATAACAAATATGCAGATCACTTGATACTTAGTAGGGTGATTAAACAATTATGGAAAAGAACAATTGCTGGTAAAGATGTGGAGAAGTTGGAAGCTTGTGAGAATTTAAAATGTAGCTTCTATGAAAAAAACTACAACAGTTTGGCTATTCCACAAAAAGCTAAACATAGAATATCATGAAATTCTACTCCTACATGTGTCCCCAAAGTAATTGAATGCAAGAACTGGGACAGATACCTGTACATCATGTTCATTGTAATATTATTCACAATAGCCAACATATGGAATAACCCAAGCTGTTCAGCATCCATCCTATCTAATAAAAGAATAATGTGCAAATTGACCATACCTCCACTATACCCACAAGCCATGCCCACCAGCCAATCAGAGTGAGTATGCAAATTAACCCAACCAAGATGGCTATTCCCACAGAGAGAGCAGGAGGGAGGCTTGGGTTGCCCCTAGAGATGGAGGAAGCCAAGCACCCAGGCCTCCACTTAAGGCAGCAGAATTTCAACAGCTGTGCAGCAGAAGGCTTGGCTCCACTCCAGACTTCAAAGTTTCAATTGTAGAAGATAAATAAATCCCAGATACCAGGGCCTCTGCTTGGGTAGCCTGGGAAGCGTGTCTGGCCTACAAAACACTACAGGCCCCTCACCCAGGGGAAAACCCACTCTGATCCAGGACACCCTTCAGGGCAAACCAGCTGGCCCCGACCCATGCACCATTCTCTAGTATATCTAATAAAAGAGTAATATGCAGATTGATCATCACTCCAACACACAAGATGATTGCCCCGTGTGGTCAAAAGATCCTGCCCCCATTTGGAAACAAGATGACCACCACAAGACGGACAGCAGATGAGGGCAGTTGGCAGGGACCAGACCTGCAAGGGAGGGCAGTTGGAGTGATCAAGCCTGCAAGGGAGGGGTGACCAGGCTGGCAGAGGAGGGAAGTTGGAGGTGACCAGGCCTGCAGGGAAGGGCAGTAGGGGGAACCCAGTCCTGCAGAGGAGAACAGTTAGGGGTGAATAGGCCTGCAGGGAAGGGCAGTTAGGGGTGACCAAGCCCACAGAGGAGGAAGTTAGGGGCAAACAGGCTGGCAGGGGAGCAATTAGGCATCAATAAGGCTAGCAGGGGAGTGGTTAGAAGGTGATCAGGCTGGCAGACAGAAGCAGTTAGGGGCAATTAGGAAGGCAGGCAGGTGAGCAATTGGGAGGCAACAGTCCTGGATTGTGAAAGGAATATCTGACTGCCCGTTTAGGCCGGATCCGGCCTAAACGGGCAGTCAGATATCCCTCAAGGGGTCCAAGATTGGAGAGGGAGCAGGCTGGGCTGAAGGACATCCCTCCACCCCGTGTGCATGAATTTTGTGCACTGGGTCTCTAGTGAATATAAAAATGGATAAACAAAACATAGTAGATACATACAATGGAATGGTCATGCATAAAAATGAATGAAATTCTTACACATAGTGCAACCTTGAAAATATCATGCTAAGTGAAATGTCAGATAAACAAGGACAAATATTAAATTATTAAATGTATATGGGTACCTAGAGTAGGAAAATTCATAGAGAAAGAAAATAAGTTATGGATCACCATGGGTTGAGAAGAAGGGGAAATAAGGAGTAATTGCTTAATGTTTACAGGCTGTTAGCAACAATGAAAAGTTTTGAAAAAAAAATAGTGGTGATAGTTACACAACATTACAATCACAATTAATACCATAGGATTGTATATTTTAAAATCCTGAGTGGCCAGATTATTATGATTTCTGAATGCATAGTAATCAGATAACCTGGCCACTCAGTTCATATATATATCCTATATAATAAAAGAGTAATATGCAAATTGACTGTACCTCTGCTACACCCTAAGCCATGCCCACTAGCCATGACCACCAGCTAATCAGAGCAAGTGTGCAAATTAACCCAACCAAGATGGCTACAGCCACAGAGAAGGAGGAGAGAGACTTGGTTTGCCCCCGGCAATGGAGGAAGCCAAGCTTTCCACACACCCTGGCCATTCAGGCCTCTGCTTAAGGCAACAAAATTTCAATGGCTGCCAACATGGGGCAAGGTTTGGGCTGGCCCTGGCAATGGAAGAAGTCAAGCTTTCCACACACCCTGGCCTGCCGAGGCCTCCACTTAAGGCTACAAAGTTTCAATGGCTGCTGTTCTTATTTATCAGGCCTTAATCGGTAGTCAGACATCCCTCTAGGGGTCTCAGATTGGAGAATGAGCATGCTGGGTTGAAGGACTCTCCCCACCCCCATGCATAAATTTCATGCCCTAGGCTGCTAGTGTGTGTGTGTGTTTGTGTGTATGTATGTGTATGTGTGTGTATATATATTTTTCCTGAATTATTTATATATATATTAGAAGATTGTGCATGATATTGTGCATGTGTGGGGTCCAGCCAGCCTGGCCAGGGAGAGGGGACATGGGTGGTGGGCCAGCCTTCCTGCTGGTTGAACTCCTGGTGGAGGGGACAATTTGCATATTAGCCTTTTATTATATAGGATATACCCTGAGTGGCCAGATTATTATGCATTCAGAGATCATAATAATCTGGCCACTTAGTGTGTATATTTTGAAATCTGTCCACTTTGTGTGTGTGTGTGTGTTTGTGTGAGTGTGTGTATAAATAATTAGTGGCCCAGTGCATAAAATTCATGCAAGGGTGTGGGGGTTGTCCCTCAGTCCAGCCTGCTGCACCCTCTCCAATCTGGGACATCCCTCTCACAATCCAGAAATACTGGCTCCTAAACATTCACCTTCCTGCCTGCCTGATCCCCACTAACCACTCTGCCTGGAGCCTGCTTCTCCCCATCTGCCCCCTACTGCTGGCCTGCTCTCCCTCAACTGTCTCCCTGCCAGCTTGCTTACCCCCAACTGGCCTCCCGTCTGGCATGCTCACCCTGAACTGCCCCCTGCCTGCTGGCTAAATCGCCCTCAATTTTGCACCACCCCTGTCAGCCTACTCACCCTGAACTGCCCCCCTTCCCCTGCTAGCCTGATCACACCCAAGTGACCTCCCCTCCTGGTGTGATCACCCTTATAGCCTTTGCCTTGGCTCTGCCACCATGGCTTTGTCCGGAGGATGTCTGGAAGGTCTCCCAGAAGGTCTCCCTATCTAATTAGCATATTATCCTTTTATCATTGTGTATGTGTATATATATATATGTATATATATATATACACACTGATATATATATGTATATATATATATATATATGTATATATATATATATATTGTTTTGAAAATTCATAATATTACTAGTATATACCAAAAACCATTCAATTGCACAGTTTATGTAGGCAAATTATATGGTATATGAATTATATCTCAATAAAGTTGTGTGGTTTTATTTATTTATTTATTTATTTATTTTTTTGAGAGAAAGAAAACAATGTGGATATTTTAAAAAGATGAAAAATACTTTTCCAGACTAAGAATTGGTGACTAACAGAACTTGTCTGAATAGGGGGAATTTACAGATGTTTTCCCTCCTTATTTCTAGAAATAGAACAGTTAAGAAGAGACATTAGTAGTCTTTGGAGATAAAGGGGATGGCTGCAAAGACTATGGAAAGGGGGATTCCAGTCTAAAATGCTAGAAAATGGAGAGTAGAGATTATGCATAGAGAGGTCCTAGCTAGTGATATGGATGAAATTGTGGACAGAAGGACAAAACTTTAGTGAACACATCTTAATTGGGAGAAGAAAGAGGGCTCAGAGATGAAGGGAAACAACTGATTTCAGAGAATGAGAACTAGGAGTACACCAAGAAGGAAATGGTAACTGTGTAAAAGGTGGTGAGAGTGAAGAGTCTGAGGACCAAAAGGATACATTGGAATTAATAAAGAAGAAGTAACTGATGACATTTACAGGAATTATTTCAATTGTATTACACAGCACAAACTAATTATTTTTTAAAGAGAAATAATCCTATCTAATAAAAGAGTAAAATGCAAATTGACCCTACCTCCACTACACCCACCAGCCAACAGCCAATCAGAGTGAGTGTGCAAATTAACCCAACCAAGATGGCTATGTCCACAGAGAGAGCAGGAGAGAGGCTTGGGTGGCCCCTGGTATGAAGGAAGCCAAGCTTTCCCCACACCCTGGCCTGACAAGGCCCCCACTTAAAGCAACAAAGTTTCAATGGCTGCTGCTGCTGAGCAAGTTTCAATTGCTAGAAGATAAATAAATCCCAGATACCACTTGGGTCACCTGGGGGACATGGCCGGCAGGCAAACCATCACAGGCTCCTGGCCCAGGCCACTCCACACCCCAAGGGAACATCCACCTTGATCCAGGACACCCTTCAGGGCAAACCAACTGGCCCCCACCTGTGCACCAGGCCTCTATCCTAACTAATAAAAGAGTAATATGCAGATTGACCATCACTCCAACACACAAGATGACTTCCTCCATGTGATCAAAAGATCCTGCCTCCATGTGAACATAAGATGGCTACCGCAGGATGGCCAGAATAGGTGGGCAGTTGAGAGGGACCAGGTCAGCAAAGGAGGGAAGTTGGGGTTGATTGGGCCTGCAGGAAAGGGCAAATGTAGGGGACCCAGGCCTGCAGGGGAGGGCAGTTAGGGGTGACCAGGTCCACAAGGGAGGGCAGTTAGGAGCAAACAGGCTGGCAGGAGAGCAATTAGGCATCAAAATCAGGCTAGCAGGCAGAAGTGGTTAGGGGCAATCTGGAAGGCAAGCATGTGTGCAGTTGGGAGCAGTCCTGGATTGTGATCTGGCCTAAACAGGCAGTCAGACATCCCTCAAGGGGTCCCAGATTGGAGAGGAAGCTGGCTTGGCTGAAAGACACCTCCACCCACACATGAATTTTGAGCACCAGGGTTAACTAAAAATATTAGCTCTGCATAAAAAAAGTGAAATGTGACAATATTTGAGAAAAAGTTATACCAAAAATCTTTTTATGTCCTTTTTTTGTTTGATTTTGTTTTAAGAGGGAAGTTTTTTTGTTGTTGTTGTTGTTGTGTTTTGTTTTTTTTTTTTTTAGAAGTTGGTAAACCTTGATAAACTTATAGTGAAAATCATTTGAAAGAAAGAAATGAATGAATTTATTTAGTGATGGATCAGGGGATTACTGCAAGTATTAGTTTCCAAGAAACAAGAACAGCAAAATAAAGAAAAAAAATTAGGAACAAGTCCCAAGTGAGAGTAAAGTAAGCAGATAATTGGCACTTTTTATCTATACATGAGAGGAGGATGAGACAAGGGGCTGTTTTTGGAAGAGGTGAAGTTGCTTGATAAGACACTCCTGCTGATGTATGCTGAAAACAGATGAGGAAATTGCGAGTAGAGTATTTATAATGATGGAGAATTCCACAGGGATTCATGAAAAAGGTTAAAAAAACCTAAGCACCCTAGCCTCATCTATATCATACATACATAGAATCCCTATCAAGACAAAGTGTATATTCACATGAAGAGATTTATGTTGTCACAGCCTGACCCCATGGCATGATCTTGTCTACATTTGGTCAGAGAAGGAGGCAATTAGTCCACTTAGAATAGAGCCAAGGACAAAGTGATAAACCTTCACCATCTCTTAAAATCTACTAAACTTATTTCCTACTTTTGCCTAGTATTTTCCTCAAAATATCACACCGCTTGCTTATCACCTTTTTTAGGTCTGGCATGCTCTTCACTGTAATTCATAACTAACTATACTCTACCTATTCACAAGATTTGATTTCAGGACACTTTCCAGCACAAATAGACCATCATTGAAGCTATTCTTCCCTTTTCTTTAATTCCTTGCAAACATAGTTTGCCTTGTTTTATCATTTTCTCTCTGAAACCGTCCTTCTCTCCTCAGTAGTACTGTAGATGTTTTAAAAACAAGAATTCTTTTTAATAGTACAGGTCAAATATCAGAAGAAAGTACTTCTACAAAGTCATAAGATGACACACATTTCTTTGCAGGATGCTGCTCAGTGAACATCCTCATTTAGAACTAAACTACCATATTCCACACTTCATAGTTTCCATTGCCTTCAGGAAAGTTAAAATTTTCTCTCTCTCTCTCTCTCTCTCTCTCTCTCTCTCTCTCTCTCTCTCTCTCTCTCTCTCTTCTTCTCCCCCTGCCCCTCACCACCTCCCCTCAATTATAAGATAAACTTTATTTTAAAAGTCTCAGAGATGGAAGAAATGAGTAGTAGAATCAAATGGCTCAGGAAACAAGTTACAGAGGCAAACGAGGGGATCTCTTGCAGCTTAGGTGAGAGAAGGCAGAAGGTAACGTGTATAGGGAACAAAAGGGAAAGGAAAAGGTGTGGTTGTGCTCCATTCTAAAAGCTTTTAAAGGTTGAGAATCTAAGGAGGTCCCAGAGGAGGATCTCAATAGCTTTTCAAGTGTCCTTTCAGGGTTGTGGTCTCTACTGATTGATTAACACCAAGGCAGGGTGTTATTGGTCAATGTAGCTGGTACTGAGGTGAACTGTGGCATCATTTATCTTGTTTTGCTGTGTTTTTGGACCTGAAGCTGAAACACAAGTGAGTATTACATATATTTGGTGTGAGTCAGAACCTCACTGTTCTGGGTTTAAAGCTTAATGACTACTTTCTAGCTCCCTTATTAGTTACCCCTCTAATGGGGTCTAACCTGCATGACTAGTATCCTGCCAGGGAGGAAAGGTCATGGGAGGGACAGAACCACATGATTGGCTTATGATAGGAGAGGAAATGTTACCCTGGGGTGAGTTCCTTGTTTTCCCAGTTTTTCCCATTGCTAGGTGCCTTTTATACCTGGTCCATTGTCCTTGTTCTGCTCATGCCTGTCTAAATGCCTACCACATTATCCTCTCAAGGATCTGAATTCTCATCAGGGGAAAAAGGCACAGGGTCTCTTCTGTAGCTGCTTCTTGCTGAAGAGGCAGGAGATACTTGCTCACACTCAGAAAGGACAATGAAGTGTGGGCATGGGAAGAAGTTGCAATGGTATCTAGGGGCAGTATTCCCTGAGTACAAGTAGATCCAGTAACCTAGAGGAGATAACCTGTAGTTTTAGGCCAAAAGCTAGAAAAACAAGAATTATGATAAAATAGGGGCCTGGTGCATGAAATTCATGTTCTGAGTAGGGGCCTGGCCTTCAGCCCAGCCTGCCCCCTCCAATAGACTGGGAGCCCTCAGAGGATGTCCTACTGGGAGCCCTCAGGGGATGTTCTATGGGGAGCAGACTGACCTCCCTCTGTGGAAAGCCACGGGCTGATCAGGGGAAGACGCCAGCCCCATTAACCCGCTGCTGCAGGCACTGCCAGCCACCACAGCCACCAAGGTGTTTTCATCAACACGGACTCCAATCCCTTCACCATGAAAAAATGACAACTTTCTTTAGGCATTTTCAAAATGTGTCTTTCATAGGATATGACATTTCTTTCTTTCTTTTTAATCCTCACATGAGGATATGTTTCCATTAATTTTAGAGAGTGTGGAAGAGAGAGGGAAAGATAGAAAGAAACATTTATGGGAAAGGGACACTTTGTTCCTCCTACATGAGCCCTGACATGGACCCTGGCCAGAGAAGAGCCTGCAACCTAAGTACATGCCCTTGATCAGAATCAACAAAGATCCTGCAATCAAAAGACCAACGTATTATCCACTGAGCCAAACCAGATAGAGCAGGATATGATATTTCTTAGCCCTCCAGCAGTGGACCTTTGTGGTTTTTTTTCTCCAGGAGTGTGGTGGAAAAACCTTACACCACCTTTTTGCATTCTTAATATCCAAGTTACAAGAACGGTACCAGTGACTTATAGGGAGCGTAACCAGTGAGCTGTCAGAAAAGGTGTTTCCTCTGCAGCTCACATGCAGAGGCAGGACTGGCTGGCACATGAGCCTTCTCTCTGGATGACCCTTCTCTCTGGGCTTGTTCAAGCCTCCACCGCAGCTTGGGCAGGGCCCTCAGCTCCGCTCTGGCCCTGCTCAAGCTTTTACCATGGCATGGGCAAGGTGCCCCAATTCTTCTCAAGCCTCTGCTGTGGCTTGGGCAGGGCCCCCAGCTCCAAACAAGCCTGTGCTGCAGCTTGGGCAAAGCACCCCTGGCTATGCTCAGGCCCTGCTCAAGCCTCTGTCACCCTGGCCATTTGGCACCAAGGCCTGTAAGCCTGGAGTAGCCAGGGCATTCTGGGACCCCAGCCATTCAGGGCCTATGCCTGGGTCTATAGGCTCAGAGTGGCCTGGATCCTGAGGATGTTCCTGGGACCCAGATTGCTGGGCATATGCAAATTAATCCACCATCTTTGTGGGGTTAACTTGCATACTCACTCCTGATTGGCTGGTTGGGTGTCACAGAGGTATGGTCAATTTGCATCTTTCTCTTTTATTAGTGTAGTTGGTCTGATAGAAGAAAAAAGTTTTAGTTCTTAAGATTTCCAAGTCAAATTATAGGCGGGGAAATGAAGCATTTGTTTGAAGGATTCTAGCCAAATGTTTAAGAAAAATTTAATTGTGGGAGGAGGGCATGTGCCAGGGGATAGAGGAGGATGGGGAGAGGTTATTGATGAAAGGACAAAGCAGAAATGAACTCTCCTCCATCTTGTCCTATAGGGCTGGGCCCCCTGCCTAAACCCTCTCCCTTTTCTGGGAGTGGCCAGAGGTTTGCCAGCAATGTCCTAACTTCCCTGACCACACCCCAAATGGACCAATGAAGCTCCCAGAATACAGCAAGGTTCCTAATAAGGCTAGACCAGAGAAAAATGTGACCAATCTCTGTAACCCATGTCACTTCCCTAAGCCCACCCAAATAACCACCCCCACATAACCCATTGTTCTTCCGGGGCTTGCTCTCTCTTCTCGCTGCTGTGCCAGAAAAGAGGCTGGGAGCCAAACCCGGGTTTGAATAAAGACTCTTTGCTTTTGCATCAGAAAAAGGCTCCCTGGTGGTTGATTATTGGGGACCCCAAACTCTGGGCATAACAACTGAGGGGGGAAAAAGTAGAGATATGTATTACTATTTGTAATTCTTTAAAGAATAAAATAAATTTTTAAAAAAGAATCCAGTGCAGTTTATAGGTAAAAATAAACTTTGAAGACAATTAACTGAACTACAGTCTAATATCTATAATTATATTTTTAGAGTCTCTTGAAACATAATTTAACTTTCCCTAAAATCATCCTCATTTTTATTAGAGTCAAATTAAGATCAATCCATTTGCTGCATGAGGTCCAGTTTTAATTTGGCCTAATTATTTGCATAAATACAAGAATAGCAATTGCTTATATTTGCTTTGCTGGAATCTCAAAAGGAATCTCCAAATTGAGCATTAATTAGCCTCTCCTGTGAAGAAGCCAAGTTACATGGTTGCCATCAGGCTTTGCAAGTTCTTAAAATTCCCCCAAAATGTCCTCAGTTTATTTCTTTGATATCTCCCAGGAAAGTAACATTTGCTCCTTATCTGAAAAAAACTATCATGAAACACGTGAATAAGAAAGGTGCCTGGCCATTTCACCAAGGGGTTTTTATCAGCTTTTAAAATCAGTATTAATTCCTTAAAAGTTTTCTGGTGACACTCAGAGTCTAGGTAAACCTCTCAAATATGACATTCTATCAAAGTTCTTGTAGACAGCACGTGGGAAGGCACATGGGCATTCTTTAAATTATTGTCAGGTGAACCCAAGGCGACATGCAGAGCCATGTCTTGGTTACACATCTTACCAAAAAGGCAGATGTGTTATCAGCACTGACGTTTATCTTTGCCCATGTGTCTGGTAGTGTGTTTTTGATATGTAAATCCAGCCAAGCGCTAGGAATGCTCAGGCCTACTCAAAAATGCAAATAATCTCCTATGATTCTAACTTTTGGTGAAACTTCCTGGTATTTGGGGGTATAAAATAAACCTGCTGTATCAGCTCTGGGTCCCTGTCTCTCCATCAGAAGAGGACGGTGGTCCCACCTGGTCTCAGCTTTTTCCTTCCATTTTGTGTCTTATCTCTTTCTTTCTTTTATTTCTCAATTCTTAGCAACCTCCACTGAGAACCGGGTCATCTCTCTTTCCGTGTGGGACAAAGAAAAAGGAGATCCCTGCCATATCTGGCCCCTCACCATAGTTCTCATTAATAAAATCACAATTAAAAATTGATTTTAGCCAAAGCCAGTTTGGCTCAGTGGATAGAGAGTCGGCCTGCAGACTGAAGAGTCCCGGGTTTGATTCTGGGTTGTGGGCACATCCCCAGTGGAAAGTGTGCAGGAGGCAGCTGATCGATATTTCTCTCTCATCTCTTTCCCTTCCTCTCTGTGGAATATCAATGAAATATATTAAAAAACAAACAAACAAAACTGGTTTTATGTATCCTGTTATATTAACAAATATCAGATTCTTATTGGATTCATGCAAACAAATTTTTATTGCTATAAAAATAATATTCCTAGTTAAGAGTTTCCAAATTCTGTAGAGATAGGTAGGGAGAAAAATATAAAGCAAATGGAAAATCCTTACCCTTTTTTTTTCATCCACCATTGAGAAGTAAGGACATTTTTTCCACTGCTTTTTACCATGGGTAGAAGTGCTGGAAACGGATCATTGTCTCACTAATTAGAAAGGTTTGGACAAGGAACCTGGAAGGTTAGTCAACCTTGAAGATCTGAAAGATCAGAGCTTACCACTCCCTACCTAATTGAGACAATGATAGCTGAAATAACTTCCCCACCAAATAATCACGTAAATCCTTACTGATAAAATAATCTGCCTCTTACTGGAATTGCCTGCCTAAGGGGAATGGGTATATCCCAAACCTGAATAAAAGGGATGGCAAGGCCAAATCAAAGCATAGTCCTCTCTTTGGGCTTCTGTCTGGCCCCCATTCCCAAATTAATGCTTTTCTAGTCTCTTTTCACTTGTGGGTGGCCTTCTCCAGAACTAAACCCTGAACAGTGCAGGATATGAAAAGAGTTGCCTCAAATAAGGGAGGAGGGAAGAGACAAACAGGCTAGGACAAATACTTATTCTTTTAACAGAATAAAAAGAGAAAGAAAAGAAGAAAAAAAACAAAAACCTCCAATTCAGTATCAGCTTGCTTTTGATTTTTAAATATATTTACTTAGTTAAATTAATTATTCAGTTAAACCCTGTAATTTTATCTCAAGATTTCTTTACATAAACTGTCTATAAGTTTCCTAGTCCTTTTTAGGTTAACTTTTCTTATTCATTCATCATTAACCAGCTTTAGAACAATTCACTACCTTTCAACAAATATCTCCATACTTTATACCTTCTATTACTAAACCATACAATTTCTTTTTAATTAATTAAATTTCTTAAGTTTTAGAAACCTTAAGCTTTAGTGACCACTAAAATGTAAGCAATTAGCAATCTTTTTTTTCTTCTTTTCATTGATTTTTAGAGAGAGAGAGCAAATCAAACATTGGTATTGTTAGGGTCGAAACGCTCGCCGCTCAAAGGAAGGCTCCAAGAGACGTTCTCATGCAAACAGCAAAGGGTTTATTCACCAGCATGCTGGGGCTCACAACATAATCTGAAAACAGAGCAGAGGCTGAGAGCCTCGAGTCCATACAAAGCTGAGCTTATATACTATGTAACAAGCAACAGGGTTATACAAGGTCAACACAGAGTTTTATTTCCTCATTCCTGCACACATCTCACAATCTACAAACTCCGCATATTATCTGGTTCGATAATGGGATGGGACTGAGGGTTATCTCTGGGTTACTC
>PVJN01002885.1:0-108736 GCA_004026805.1 Lasiurus borealis | reverse complement strand
AAAAGTCTGTGCTAAATGACCCAAGGGCAAACCTCTTGGAGAGATCTCAGATGGATTGAATTTCTGATCTGCTGAATTCTACCCTTATTCTCAAAATCTCCTCTGTGATTCAAATGCAGAACATTTGAATCAATAAGTGCATGAGGCCCTTTTCTCTAATTAGAAACTCTGGCACAATCATTAAATAAAGAAGAGGGGGTGGGGAGGGGGGGAAGGGGATAGAGAGAGAGAGAGAGATACAAAGAAGGTAATGGGATATTCCCAAACCACGGTGATATCTGATTCTTCACCTCAGGAGTAGTTCCAAATTATAGTCTATAGCTTAGGGCCAAAGAAATTTTCATTTTTTTTCTACTCAGTGTTGTCAATCTGCCACTGGGTAAGTGACAGATGACAAAGGAGCACATCTTCACTCATTTGACAAGCATTTATCAGGTGCCAGCCAAGTTCCAGGTACTGTATTGTTTAGAGGACAGCAATGGAGACTCAGTCTTTGCCCTGAGAGAGCTCACAATCGAGGGAGGAGGAGAGACAAGTCAACAGGCAATTAGGATGTCTTATGTAAGTGCTCGGACTTTTAAAGGCGCTCTGAGACTCTAGAGAAGAACCTGTGTATCGGGGAAGGCCAAATAGAAATTGGCCAGACAATAAGGAGAAAAGAGTGTTACAAGAGGGGAGAAAACAACATGCTCAACTCTTGAAGAGTGGAAAGAGCTTTTGAAAAAGGGAGCTAAGTGCAGTATGACTGAAATATGGGGTAGGAGTAAGTGTGTTCAGATAAGGGATGGAGGGGTAAGCAGGCACCAGCTCCTGCAGATCTCTGTTACTGTGTCCAGGAATCTGGACTTCATCAGGAAGTATCTCAGTGAAGGTTATTTCGGATGGAATTAGCGGAAATCCAAGGCCAATTTGCTGAAGCAATAAAGGGGATTTGGGCAGGACGTGGGGTAGCTTGCAGAATCCAAGGCAGGGACAGCAGCTGGACCTCACTGGGACTGTCCCCCAGATGTAAAACCCTCAAGAATTGGCACCTCTGCTTCTCTCTGTGTATCTGCCTCACTGTTTGCCTCTCTGTGTGTGTGTGCAGACCATGTCTCCCAGTTAATCCCAGGTTTCGGGGAGGGGGAAGAAGGGAGGGTTGAGGGGGTGAATAATCTAATTGCATCAGCCCAGGTTGACACAGTGGGTAGTGAACAGTACAGTGAATAGGGTTGTGCTAGAGAAAAAAAAAAAAACAATCTTGGCAACAACAACAACAAAAAACCCTTTGTACCAACACAGAGAATAGAATGAGGATACAATTTATTAGTGAGTAAACATTTCAGATTTACACGCAGGTGGAATGAAAGCATCTACCAAGAATGTATTTCTTGAATTTATTACAGTAAAATGGAAAACAAAACAATTACAATTTCTCTTTTCTCCTTGAAAGATAAATTCACCTCGAAGTTGTCCCTGGTAAACCTAGACACACCTCTGACACCTTCTGGAGGGGATATTTACGGATCATTTTACTCTTATAGTTGACACTTCAAAATATACCTTACAAGGAGCTACTAACGGGTTTTGAGCAGGGAAGCCACAGCATAAAAGCAGGGATTTAAACAAATCACTTTGGCTTCAGTGTGAAACGGAGTAGGTCAGTGGTTCTCAAAGGGTATTCCTGGATCAGCAACATCAGCATCGCCTGGAACCTTCTGCCCCACCTACCCTAGACCCCTGAATCCAAAACTCTGGGAGGAAGTGGGAGAGCGGCAATCTGGCTTAACAAGCTCTCCAAAGCCCAGTCAAATTTGAGGACTAGAGAGAGAACCAAGATCAGGGATGTGAATGTCAGTGTGGACAGGTTCTCTTCAGTATCCTCTGACCTCTTCTAGCCAGCCTCAGTTTGCACCAGCAACTTGTTCCAGACTAAATGTCTTCACGACCCAGGAGACGGGAGGAAACATAACCAGGGGGAGGCAATTTGAGGGCTTGGGTCAGTGGATAATTTACTGACCCTGGCTACACAGGGGCCACTGCTCTCAGCTGTCCAAGATACGGTCCAGCCAGCTGGCAGAGCCAGATTTGAAACTCAGGTCCATGAGAGACTCAACCCTGACACTTTCCCTAAGGCCGCCTCCCAGTAAGCCAGGACGAAGGGATGAAATACCGTTACCTGGAGCCAGATGAAGGTAATAAATGAATAGGAAATAAAGCAGAAGGAAGTGGGGATAATGGAAAAGCGAGGAACCAGGATGAGACTTGGCCTGAGACCATATGCCTTGCCGGTGTATCTATTCTGTCTACGCATAAGATCACTGCTGTTTTAAGGAATTGTCTCTTTCTCTCCTCCCTATTTCTTCATTTTCTTGTCATCACCTTTTCCTTCTTTCCATTATATGGTCTTCTCATGGCCCCAGTTGGGGGCCCTTAGGACCCAGAAAGTAGTATATGTTGAAAATAATCCAGCATGGGGTTTTAAAAAGGGAAAAGCAGAGATTAAAAAAGAGATGCCTTCTTACAGCTCTACTCCCAGTGGTATATGGACCATTCATTCCAAGCTACTGTTTCGTTTTCACATACAGTTACAATGGGTACAGTTTTACGCCATCACTTGTGGTTTATCACATCACCATATTTTCTAAACCAAATCAAGTGTGACTGACTCCCAACTGCCAATTGTCGGGGGCGGAAAAAGTCAAATTCCAACCCTACAGGACTTCCTCCTTCCCTGCCCCAGCCCCTACAAGCCTTATGCAATCTAGAATGTTCAGGGAGGTCCCTGAGATCATGAAAGCCCGATTACCATCTTAGAATAATAAAATGGGTGGGGAGAATAAGCATAAGCCTAAATGAATGTCTTCATCAATTAACCTGTTGTATAGTCCATGGGAAAGTTTACCTCACCGAGCGGAATGAGTTTTCTCAGGTTTGTTTTCAGAGGTGACTTTCCAAGGCTCTCAATTTCCTGAGGCTACGGAGCCACAGATCAGACCTTCCCCAGAGGCAGCCCCATGGTGGAGTCAGTCAGCGCAACCCGCCCAAGCAGTTTGGAACAAATGACCAAAATGTGGCTGCATTTCTCTTGATTGCTAAAAGCAATGACTGAAGGGTTTAGGTGCGTTGCTAGCCCTCTGCTCCTAAGGCAGTCATGACACCTTACGGATGTTAAGAATTACCTTCAGTTAAGTAGAGATCACACATTCAGAAAATGTCCTACCCACGTCAGAGCCTCTCAGCACATACTGTAATAAACCCATCGAACGTTTCCACGCAAATTACGCCAACCACTGACTCCAGAACAACCCCTGCATCGCAGAGTGTGCTAGAGAGGGGGAAATCTATTAAACTGTAAAATATCTTCAGTGGCTTTTCTACTTGTAAGGAAGCCCTGGAAAGTCCAGATGCAATGGCCTTGGTCCAGAATGGGTTCAGATGAGCTAGCGTTACACAGGTGAGAGCTGTGGTTATTAACTCCATCCAAAGTTGGATTGGTGGGCATCCAACCTTGTGGAAGATAAAATAAATGTAGGCAAAGGAGAGCCTTCCTGGACCCAACTCCAAATGCCAACACACATACAAAACTAGTTTAGATGGCTCCAGTGTGTGCTTCACTTCCTCTACCATATACTTATCATGGATTATTGTAAGATCTCTTTTACACTGTCTGTCTTCCTAACTGAACCAAAAGCACCATGAAGATATGCTTATTGCTCACTAGATATCTGTTGGATGGACAAATGAATAAGCCACTATAAACTACAACAGGATTCATACTAGTTTCATGAAAGAGCATCCAAGGAAGGACATGAAAATTAAGAATTTTACAGGCCAAGGTACATGGCAGGGCTCTCTAGGTGCACTAAGCCATATATCATGGGAAACACATAGACATTTCCTGGGGAAACAATGAGTGGAGTGGTTTTGTTTAAGTGTCGGGTTGTCATGGGACAGTGGTTGGCAAACTCATTAGTCAACAGAACCAAATATCAACAGCACAACGACTGAAATTTCTTTTGAGAGCCAAAAACCAACTTCTGTGCATGGGCCACGAAGTTTCAACCTCACTGTACGTGTGCACCCCCGCACGTGGTATTTTGTGGAAGAGCCACACTCAAGGGGCCAAAGAGCCGCATGTGGCTCTCGAGCCGCACTTTGCCGACCACTATCATGGGAGATGCAGCTGGAAGGTGGGCTCAGACCTGGCAATGCCAATCTGAAAAGCTTTGTTCTTCCCCATTTTTTCACTCCTGACAATTGGCAGTTTGGAGTTAGTCCCACTTTATTTGATTTAGAAAATATGGAGATATGATAAGCCACATTTTAGGGGGTGGGGACTGAGAGTTTTCCAAGCAGAAAATCTAGATGATGAAGAGAACAGTCGGCAAGATAAATAAAAGTAAGCTATTCTCCACGGGCAGCGAAGCTACATTCTGAAATACTTTTATTATATTTGAAGTCTGTTGAAATAGTCTTAACCTGGGGTGAAATGTACAACGTTTAATTCACATAGTTCTCGCAATAAGTTAACCTTAATACCTTGTAAGGCAGGAAAAGATTTTTGCAATCAACCTTGAAAGGATAGATGATTCCCAGAGGTACTGCCTCAGGCACAGATAGGCCATTGTTCTGGGACTTGGTTATTTCGAGCATTGGATACTGATGAAGAGATATACAGCTCTGAGGTTATGGGATTTTGGTATAACAAAATTTGGCTTCTTGAGTAGGTACCCATATTGTTAGCTGTAGCAACTTGTAAGTAACCTGCAGGTGTGTGTGCCCTCTCTCAGACCATGAAAACAGAAGAGGATTAGCTTTCTAGTCCTTCTCCGCTTCCTCTCTCTCCCCCCCTCCCCTTCCTCCTCCTCCTTTTTTCACTGATTTCAGAGAGTATGAGAGAGATCGAAACATCAATGATGGGAGAGAATGATTGACTGGCTGCCTCCTGCACACCCCTTACTGCGGAGTGAGTCCGAAACCCAGGCATCTAGCCTTGACCAGAATCAAACCTAGGACCCTTCAGTCCCCAGACCTATGCTCTATTCACTGAGTCAAACCAGTTAGGGCTCTAGCCTCTTCTGACATGTGGGTGAGAAGGAGGTGAATTCTCTCTGTGTTAAAGATGTTTAGTTATGTAAATTTTTCCATAGCAATTCTCAGAAATAACAGGAAACCAATTAAGGAAAATTACGCTAGAAGAGTTGCCTTATTTGGGATAAATGCACAGATGGAAATACACAAAAAAACACACACACACACACTCATCCATACAACCTATTTACAAGACACATCGTGCCTTCACCCACTGGTGGCTGTCGGTGAGCTTCGGTCAGAAAAGCCCTGTGGCAT
Source organism: Lasiurus borealis (assembly GCA_004026805.1). NCBI lineage: Eukaryota > Metazoa > Chordata > Mammalia > Chiroptera > Vespertilionidae > Lasiurus > Lasiurus borealis. The sequence goes on along the minus strand of PVJN01002885.1, from coordinate 103,405 downwards.
CAGAGCAGGGAAGCAGTTTAACTCCTTCTCTTCACTTATGGGAGAGGCAGCCAGGCCGAGCTGGCAAAGCTTCGGGTTTAGAGTCGGGGATTTGAGTTCAGGGCCTGGATCTGCCACTCATTGGTACCTGAGTTTGAACCATCAGCTTACCTCCCTGGAAAATGAGGACAGTATGCCTCTCAGGGTTCTCAATGGCTCAAGTGAAAAAACGTGTCTGACTGTCCTTTGTCAACTAAAAGTAGGTTATTTTTAATCACAAACTTCGGCAGCCGTCCGAAGTATGTTGCTACAGAAAAGTTAACCTCTGTTATCCAATCACTGCTTCATCTCCATCCTCCCATGACAAAAAACATTGGTTAGAAGGACTAATCTGAACAGACTTTGAAGTGCTTAAAGCCTGCGCTTGGAGTTATCTGCTGAGGCAAGTGCGCTTTATTTTACCAGGTTTATCTTTATCAGCTACTTCCATCACGTGTCCTGTTTTTCCCAAGCTGTTGCTTATATATATTCTTATTGAGAAACCTTTAATGACCAAGGGAAAATATTTCTTTAAACGTCCCCCTACCTCCCCCCCCCCCCACCATGCTGCACATCATCCTGGCAAAGGCTTGGCTCAGGAGAGAATGCGATACAGTGTAAGATTCAGACATATCTGGGTTCAAATCCAGCCCCATCATTAACCCAAGCCGATGCTCTATCCACTGAGCAAACCTGTTTCGGCCTGACTGGATCTTTTCATCATCCAGTAATAGTATTAGGAGATTAAGAAGAGAAGAATTTAAGGACCAAATCCCTTAAGGCCTTTAGATCACCTTAAGAAGCTTTGGCATTATCCTGAGGGCAACAGAAAGCCAATGAGGGGGTTTAAGCAGAACGATGAAATCTGATTATGCTGTTAAAAGCATCACGCTGGCTCTTCAATGGAGAAAGGACTGAGGAAAGGATGTGTAACATGGAAGGGAGAAGACTAGACAGGAGGCTTATTGGGTTAATAGTTGAGACAGTCCATGTCAGTGACTTGGACCAAGGTGGAGGTAGAGAGAATTAGCAGATCTGGAAATAAAACCAGCAGGACTTGCTAATGGATTGGTTTCATCAGTCACTGGGCACACATTCTGCTGGGCAGCAAACAAAAATCCTGTCCTCGTGGAGTACATATTCTAGGAGATAAGTGAACTACTAACTGGAACTGGGACGCAGAAAATGTGGTATCATTTAAACACACGAAAGGAGAACGAGTTCCAGGTGTGAGAAATGCACAAGCCAAGTCTGCAAAGAGAACATTCATCAGAAAACTACAGGGACAGTAGTGGCACATCCCATGGAGAGGACTGTGGAAAGGCCTTAAGGATTTTGGAATTTTTCCTCAAGGTAGAAAAAAGCTATTGACCAAAGGTTCAAATTTGTTTGAATCAAAAGTGATCAGAGGCTGCTTAAGAAAAATGAGGGAAAACGCTTTACAACATAAGTCACTAGAAAGGAAGAATTAACATGATCTGGCCACTGAAGCTCAGGATCAAGGAGAAGAGTGCATGCATTTTCCAATTTTACTTAATGGTCATTTTTATTTTGTTAAGCTAACTTTTTCCTATAAATCTCTTAAAATGGGATTTTACTCTATTTGAATAGCAAGTCAAACAGAACCATTTACTATCAAAAGTGTTTATGCATAAGTGCTTTTATGTTATAATAATTCCTCCTCATTGACATCCAGGGGGCAAACTTACAATGGCCTTCTCAAATTGGTTAGGAAATGTGTTTTCCAGAAGCAATGGGCTTGCCGAGGATCATTGAAAAGATGAATGGCAAAATAAGCAATAGCGCACACAGTCTGATTTGGCTTGCTACATCCCTGGCTGATGGCATGCGACATCCCTCAATAACGCCTCTATTACTAGACCAGGCAGGAGACTCAATGCAGAACAGAAACATTTGCAGTTCCACCTTTAAGTTCCCAATGTTGCATGAAAATAGGGACTCAGGCACTACCCGTTTTTCCCAGGAACTCTTGGAGATCAGTATGACAGACACATTATCACCATGAGTAGCATCTAAAGGCTATCCCACAGTTCTTACCATCTGGGTTTGAAAGTGCTTCTCTTTTCCCCGTGGCTGGGTGCCAAGAGCCACTGGGAAGGGATCCTTGGCAGATTCTGAGATGCTCCAATGTGAGCTCTGAAATGAAAGTGACCGTGACCTTGAGAAGTCATGGCCACCTAAAGGAATCCTATGAGGGAGAAGCAGAGCAAGTGGCCAAGGAACGGGTCTCTGTGCCAAGGCCCCAGTGAAGCAATTCTGGGCTCCCCCGGGACCTCTGTGACTTTAGTTCGGGTCCCCTCACTCCCACCAGCAACCGTCCACTCAGAAAAAATGCGAGAGTCTCAATTCTTGTTGTTTCCAAGTGCCCCTGGGAGGAAACCTTCCTGTGGCTTCTGAATAAGTTCTCACCTGAGGCTAGCAGCAGGGACACAGCATCCCTAGCACCAAATTCTCTGTTTTGACATTTGTCGAATATCTTCCCGTCCCTTCAGACCTGGGAATGATACTTCTTGAGCTGCCTTAATTCTGACTTGTCCCAAGCGAGGCTTATTTCTGCATTTTTGAGATAAAACTCAGAGAAGGAAAGGGAGGTATGAAAGTGAACCTAAGCAATTGAAGAGAAAGAAACAAGGGAAACCTAGGCTAGAAGATGAAATCGCTCAAAAGTACTCAGAGGAAATGCCAAGACAAGTCATTTCACACGGGCCTCAATGGAAGATTCTTGGAAGATTATGGGACAACAGACAATTTCACCAATAACTGTGAGGAGGCTGTAAAGAGGTAAACCGTGGCCTTCATGGACTCCAACATGAGCTGCCAAAGGAGGCAAAGGGCTGCTTCTCCCCAGCTGGAGTTAGACGTCATCATTGCCAGCATCTTGGATAATAACTTCGACATTTTTAATTAGCTCCCTCTCCAGCTTGACTTTCTGTACACATAGAACAGATAGTTGACCTTCAGCTACACTTCGCCATTGCACTTTGTTTTTCCAAAGTGCATTCACCTAGGTGCTTGGTTTCATTTTTCCTCCCTTTGGGATGTGCTGATCCACCGGTTTGGCTAACCCAGTTGTGTGCAGATAAAGCAGATCTTATTTAAGGTACTTCTCAGGTCTATGTGCAAACAAGACCAAACCAACAAACCAACAGAAATGCCCCTTAAAGGAAGGGGGAGGGAATGTTCCCATGGAACAGTTTCCCGCTTCTCTTTTTAAACCAACTATTTCATGAGACATCCAACTGCATGTGCTCTGTGCACCCTGAAGCCTTTCAATGGGTTTAGTCATTACCTACACCTCATACAGTAAGCATCTAGATGCAGCCATTTACTCCATTTCCGAAGATTTGGGTTGGCCTGCCAGGAGATCCAAAATCTTAAAGAGAGCCCAATTTAGAGCCAAATTGAACCCCGGTTCATAGAGCTCGTCACCTCCTATTTCAAATAAATAAGAACCAGGAAGGAATGCTGTCCTTTTCTTTCTGTCTAAGGGAGGAGGTGCATTTGGGAGTGGGTGTGTGATCTGTAGACAGGAGAAGAGCTGAACGCATTGAGCTACACCAGGGATCCAACAGCAAACCAGTTGAAGGAGAGAGTACACTGGCATTGTCAGCCCCTAACTTGCCTTACAAAAAAAACCCCACAAAACTCTACAACTCAAAATAGTAAATGCAGCCTTGAGTATCCGGGTTTGAAAGAATGAAAGATAAAAAGAAAATAACGTTGGAGAGAAGGCAACCTGTGGCGGGAAGAGTGAAGCCACAAAACTGTTTGAAGCACAGCGCTCCACTTCTGAAGGTAGACCACAGGTTGTGGGAGCCTGTGATCAAACTCAGCCCCTGGGCTCCCAGGAATGGGGCTCCCCTGCTGGCCCGGCCCTGAGTGGAGAGCCGTCTGGGCGGGGTGTCTAAGGGAAGAGTAGGCGTCCCACACGCAGGCTCTCTCCGTTCCGAGTGAGGCGCCGCTCTGCCCCACTCAGGTAGGTAAGGGTTAAGGAAACCAGGGTGCGCTTTGGCTCCAGCTGGAAGCCATTAGCAGCTCTGAGACCATCTCAGGAACCCAGTGAGAGGGTGCAGTGAGAGGGTGGGTGGCCTGGCAGAGATCCTGCCCCCCCGTGTACAGGGAGGTAATCACAGACTCCTGGCACTGGGCGGGGCTTCCGTTCTACCTCCCCGCCCACTGTGGCAATCCCATCCCCGACTGGCCAGTCCCTCCTCGCACACTGCAGCCCATTCCCTGCTCAGCGGGCAGCCCACGTCTCAAGGGCAAACTCTATGACTAGATAAGGTCTCCCTGGCCACGCTTGTCCACCCTTTCACCCTAACTCTGCCCTCTGGTGTCAGCACACAATGGTCCTCCTTGTGGAGACAGCGATCACTCGCCTCCAAACTCTCTCCTTCTGAGGGCCGCACAGCCCAGGTCTGCCAGCCATCCCTGCACCTGGTAGTTTCCAGACCGCCCTGAGCCTGCTTACTCCTTGCGTCCCCTCTGAAGAATGGGCCCAGAGTGGGAAGCATTCCCAGCTCAAAGGGCATCAGTATAGTGTCATCTAAGAGACCTTTTCCCTTGGGAGTTTGAGAGGTAAATTTTTTTAAAAATATATTTTATTGATTTTTTTACAGAGAGGAAGGAAGAGGGATAGAGAGTTAGAAACATCGATGAGAAAGAAACATCGATTAGCTGCCTCTTGCACACCTCCTACTGGGGATGTGCCCGAAATCAATGTACATGCCCTTGACCGGAATTGAACCTGGGACCTTTCAATCCGTAGGCCGACACTCTATCCACTGAGCCAAACGAGCTAGGGCAAGAGGTAAATTTTTCAGGGAAGATGCAGTCACACTTCCCTGTAGGTCCTGACCTAAGAGCCTCTCCCTGACACCCCCCACCCCCAGCACCCCTAGCAAGCTTTTAGCTCCAGAAGACTGGCCTCCTCCACTGGACAGCACTAGCCTGGCAAATGCAGTCACAGCCAAAAAAAGGGGGGGAGAGGGGGTGAACAAGCTTCTCCTGGGTGCTCAGCAGGGAGCTCCCAGTTTCCACCAAGTGTGATGGCAGATGAGGAAAGATCACTCCCATCTTGACCTCGGATCAATGGATTGATTGCCCAGATAAACACAGGAATGAGCTTTCTGCTTTAGTCCTCGGCAGTGAAATGCAACGGCTGGCGTTCGTTGTTTGCCCGGTCTGAGGGATGTCCTAATTAATTACATCTCTGCTTTCATTACATGGAGGGGACCTAGGGTCAGCCCAGGCTCTGGCTCTTCGTGATTAACTAAATGAATAGTTATGACCTGACAGAGTCACCTCATACAAGCTGATAGCGCAGGGTGTAATTTTGACCCATTTTATATTCTCAGCCGTGCCTCAGATCAACTGTGATGTCAAAGCTGGGAAGATCATCCATCCCGAGTTCATTGTGAGGTGCCCGGCAGGATGCCAAGACCCCAAGTACCACGTGTATGGCACGAACGTCTACGCTTCCTCCTCCAGCGTGTGCGCCGCTGCGGTTCACAGGTGGGCAGCACGGAGCCACTTTACGGCTAGCAATCAGCGTGCGGGCGGGGGGCCGGGGCAGAGCCCAGAGCCCAGGTGCTGCCTGATGTAGCCCACAAAAACGGGCAAATGTAACGGAGCACCTTGGACTTCATCTGGCACCCCTACCCCAGAGGGTTCCGCAGGAGCCGCGGGTGGTCCTGCATCTCCTTTCCCCGTGCTCTCTGGATAGCAGGGCTCCCTCTCTGTGCACCTCAATGGAGACGGGGAATAGCCTACTCTTCCACGCTCCTGACAAGGACACGGAAGTTCTTGGTGATGTAAATACTGTACCTGTGTGTGCGGAGCAAGGAGATACTAGGGATGAGACTAAGGCAGGCCAGATGTTTGGAGAAGGAATGTCCCAGCCATGGCGATGCCTGTGACCGTGGGACAGGAAGAGTGAGGAGGAGGGGCGGTGGCACTGCGTGGTCAGCTGATGGTTTGAGACCAGGCAGGAGGGCAGGAGGCGGGGGGTGCTTTGTACTAAATCACTGCCTGAAGGAGGAGAGGCAGAGGTGACCCTCACATATACTTACTTAATATCTTTATATAGATATTATTTTTTATTGATGTCAGAGAGGAAAAGAGAGGGAGAGAGAGAGATAGAAACATCAATGACGAGGAAGAAATCATTGATCGGTTGCCTCCTATACAACCCCTCCTGGGGATCAAGCTGTAACCCGAGCACGTGCCCTTGACCGGAATCGAACGCGCAGGCTGACACTTTATCCACTGATCCAAACTGGCTAGGGCTTAACTTAATATCTTTGATAATAAGGTTAATGTGTACGTGTCAAACACCCCACCTACGTTATCTTATTTAAACCTCACCACTGCCCTATGCGGTATCTGCTACGATTAACCACACCTTAAGGATGAAGAGAAGTTGAATAGCTCCACACTATTAAAATTAAGTAGCAGATGAGGACTCGAAGCCAGGTGAGAGCCTGCACTCCTACCCACCACAGGCCCTGCTGGGAGGTGTGGCTCCTGACTCAAGGCATGGACACTGGATACTGGGTGGAGTGTCTGAATTATTCAGGTTTCTGGTATCTTTCCCCTTTCCTTCCTGGCACACCAGTTGGTTGATTGTTCAGTTGTACCTCTCCAGAGAAAAGGGAGAAGATGTAAAATGCATTTCCCTTCAAGGTAGGTAGCCAGAAATTAGAAAAGCAGTAAGAAAAGAAAAAAAAATCTATGTGTAAAAACAGTTGTAAGAATTACTAGATTCTGTTGGTCGTACTCCTCTTTTCCCCATCACTGCAGAGAGAGAAGGAATTAACCGATCACTCAATGTGAAGGACTATGGAGGCTCTATTAGAGACAAGTAGAGGAATATTAAAGGAAAACAACACTAAATGCTGTTTCTTAACTCCAGACTATGGAATACAAATATTTTGCTTTCACTCTGAAGTCAATTTCATGCCTAAAGAGGTATGTATGTAAAGATTTATATACACACCTGCACTTGCATGAATACACACGTGCATGCCTCCCAAACGCACCTACACGCGTGTGCATGCTCACATTCATCCTTCACGCCCACGGGCTCTCTCCCGGCTGTGTCTGTGTAGACACTGACCTCTGTTGCAGAGGCTGAGCCTGTCTTAAGGTGCCTGTATTTTTTCACCTGAGTTCTGAGATGGTTGGCACTGGTTTCTGATGACCACTCTGGCACTTCCTTGCCTTTCCATATTTCCTATGCAGGACAGAGCCATGCGAGTTAATGTGACCTCACCAAAGATGTCATCAGAAGGGCAGTAATTCTTTACACTGTAATTCTCACCTTTTAGCATCATCTCAACCCTGAGGCTGCTGCCAGCATCCCATTTATTAGCAGGGGAACTGAAGCATAGGGAAGTTCGTTAAATTGCTTGTCAGTTGCACATTCAGGATTAGAAGTCATGTCCTCGGCTTCCAGCCCAGAGCCCAGGTGATAGCCTTCAGGCTCTGTCCCTCCTCCAGGATCTGCTGCGGTGGTCAAGTGTCTGGTGCCTTCGGCCCCCTGGACTGCTGTTGCCTCCTGCAGTTTATAGACCACTGCCCTCCCAGGATCTGCCCTTCTCTGGGAGAATGCCCTCACCCTCCAGTTAAGTCCACAAGATGAGGCTCACTCTCTTCTACAGCCAGAGCATCTCATGGGAGCACCTCATGGGAGCACCATAGGTCTACACCTGCCCCTCTCCCTGAGTCTGGGCTTTCAGTCTTATGTCACGTTCACAAGTCCATCGTGGGAACCCTGGAGGCCTCCACAGGCCGTTCCAACAGCCCGAGGAAAGCACAGCGCGGCCCCCTCCCCCACTCTGAGTGGCAGCTCCAGGCAGTGCACACACACACACACACACACACTTCCTCAGCACAACGGAATATAAATCCAAGAGCAGAATGATTTCTCTGGGGGGAAATAAAAAGCCGCAAGTTATTTTTATTTCCTCCATTAATTATAAGTAAAGAGATCACCGGATAATTTCTTTTAATAATTAGAAGTTTCTGGATACACCACTGGTATGCTGGTAAATGTTTAACCACCAGCTCTCCAAAAAGGTTGGGGGTTGTTGGTTTACCGATTTGGGTGGTATACATACTCCCATCGTGTCTGAGTTCAAGCTATTGATGTGAAATGAACCAGCTCCCACAATCCTACAGCTCACCGGTTGGCTTTGGGAAGCAGAGCCCACATGCCACTGACAGGCCTTCTAATACAGAAGCATGAAACCTGGTCCTTCCCGTTCGAGCATTTCCAATCTAGCTGGGAGACCAAATGAAATCAGAGTCTCCGCCGGGAGACGGGACGCAAGGTGTTGCTAGGGAGGGGCCTAGGGAAGTCACGTCAGTCTCGGTGGGGAAGGTGGAGGTAGGGATCCAGTGGGGCGGAAGTGGGAGCCAGGTTCTCAGAGCCAACACTGCAGCTTGAACTGAGACACGTGAAGGAGAACCAGGGTCTGCGGGAGCTGAGACCAGCCCGGCTGCAGCTGGGAGAAGTGAGGTAATCTGAGCGCTACTGAGAGCAGAGACAGCAGAATTGCCAGGACATGAGGAGTTTGTGCCAGGAGGTACCTGTGCTTTTGAACCCAAGAGGCCACTGGGACCAGGGGGACAGACCCAGGATTCCAGGTCACTTAGGCCTGGATTCAAATCCTTGAAGTTTACTAATCTGGAGTCACTCAACCTCTCTAAGTCTGTTTCTGTGATCTGGGAATAACACATAGGTAACACTCTACAACTCCTAGGTTTGCTGAGGGAGACGCCATAGATGGCAGCTATTTTCAACCTTTTTCATCTCCTGGCACACATAAACTAATTACTAAAATTCTGGGACACACCAAAAAAATATTTTTTTTCCAATCTGACAAAAAAAAAAAAAGTAGGTCTGATTTTGATTCATTCACACCAGACAACTATTGTTGTGTTGGCTGCTGTCATTTTTTTACTTGACAATCTAAGCGAAAAGAAGTCAGTGCCCCTGACTAAATAGTCAGGTTTTGGATGTTTTAAAAATTCTTGCGGCACACTAGTTGAAAATCGCTGATACATGGGATGATTTCAAAGCAATTTAGTGCTATAAATGCTAAGTATTATTATCACTTTCTTTTCTTCTGAGTCACTGAACGTTGTTGACTCCCAGAAGGTGAGTGAGCAAGAAATGGCAACAGCTACTCCTGGAGGGAAGAAGGGGGGTTAATACACACAAACCTAAGTGCTTTTTAGCTCCCCTGTGCCATAAATTACAGATGCCCAAAGAGCCACTTTACCCTCTGGGCCAGGGAACGACAATGTGAAGATGATACTCAGAAACCAGAACTGGGCAGGAGGAAAAGAGGTAGCAATGTCAGTTATGGTGCGTCAGGATCCAAAACCTTCAAAACCTAGAAAGTAAATAAACAGTCCCTTGTGTTGGGGGACTCTTAAAGAGCTTAACTTAGCCACACATCTTTCTGGTCCAAAATAAAAGGAATAATTTGCTTTTGAAAACATCATACCAATACCCTTTGAAATAACTGGATTCAGCCCTAACCTGTTTAGTTCAGTGAATAGAGCTTCAGCCTGCAGACTGAAGGATCCCAGGTTTGATTCCTGTCAAGGGCACGTACCTTGGTTGCTGGCAACCCAGTAGAGGATGTGCGGGAGGTAGCTGATCCATGTTTCTCTCTCATCAATGTTTTTAACTTTATCCCTCTCCCTTCCTCTCTGTAAAAAAAAAAAAAAAAAAAAAAAAAAAAAATCAATAAAATTTTTTTAAAAAGAAATAATTGGATTCATACTGTGATGTCACACAACAAAATTGGAAATTGTAAGGAAAGGGGTTTTATTTAAAAGAACAAATGGGGCCCTGGCCAGTGTGGCTAATTGATTAGCATGTCGGCTTGCACACGGAAGGGTTGTGGGTTCGATTCACAGTCAATGGCATGTACCTGGAGTGCAGGTTAGATCCTGGCCGGGTTGGAGCATGTGCATAATTTTTAAAACATCCAAAACCTGACTATTTAGTCAGAAGCACTGACCTCTTTCCCCTTAGACTATCAAATAAAAAAATGACAACAGCCAACATATAGGCGTCTGATGTCTCTCTCACATCGATGTTTTTCTCTCCCCCTCCTTCCCTTCCTTCCACTCTCTCTAAAAATGAACAGAAAAATATTTTTGGGTAAGGATTAACAACATAAAAAATAAAAAACTAGTGGGAATGAGTAAACCAGGGAAAGGAAATCTGAGGTGTGGGGGCAAAGAGAAATTCCTGACTTAACAATCAGGTCCTATAATAAGAAAAAGAAGGACATCAGAGCTGGGAGGTGGATTCTGGGCCATGAGAAGGAGGCATGGTTCTTCGGGGGGAGAGGGGGCGGGTGCTGCAAGTCAAGGTGACCCTTTTCTTAATCTCGTTGCTTTCCTATCTCTAAACAAAAATGGAAGCTGGTTTGGTATTCTGTTGATCACATCAAACAATATTTATTCTGTTCTTTCTTCAAAATTTTCTTTTCTCTTCACAGTGGTGTGCTCGATAATTCAGGAGGGAAAGTACTTGTTCAGAAGGTAGCTGGCCAGTCTGGCTATAGAGGGAGTTATTTCAATGGTGTCCAGTCCTTATCCCTACCCCGGTGGAGAGAATCCTTCGTTGTCTCAGGTATGCCTTCACTCGAGGGGATGCTGCTAACACGGGTGCTTGGGTTAAGTAACCTCTTGGGACAAAATGTGCTCTTTCCAATGTGCTGTTAGTTTTAATTCATGGCCCACCTCATTTCATAAAACCTGAAAGATTAGTTCTTCTCATAATTAGGATCATGAAACAATGAATTATAATTACAGTGATAAATCACTGCAGTCTGGAAATACTGAAAAGCTCCAATTACTCATGTTAAACACACTGGAGCTATCTGTAAGCTCAATCAAACTTTTTAATTAAGTGAGTTACATTTAGTAACTTGGGTGTTTTTTTAACTATTCCTTTTGTTAGACCAAATGAGTAGCAGATCTAGAGATTTCTGGTAAATGAACAGATAGGGACATGGGCTCTTAAAGAACCAAGCAACAATTTTATTTGAGATTTATTTTTATTTAATAGTTGTTGCACTAGTTAATCAGTTTTCACTATCTAGCTCTTTTGGATTTTTGTAGAAAATCATTTTCACTTTTCTCCCCTTTTCCAAATAGGTAATGTCAGTGAGCTAGTAACTAGTATGATTTCACAGTGAAAAAAGTAAGCAAGTATATTTGTATTATCATGATCAACACCCCCTTTATTATATTTGTGATTTTTCCCAACCTAAACTTTTTAAAAATATATTTTTATTGATTTCAGAGAGGAAGGGAGGGGGAGAAAGAGATATAAAGATCAATGATGATAGAATCATTGATCAACTGCCTCCCACACTCCCCCCACTGGACTAACACCAGTGGTCTTGATTCGGCATCTAGAAGGGTTCTGGAAACCTGGAGAAGGGGCTGTGCATAAATTAAATAAGAGTCCAGAGACAAAACATAATTTTGAAAGGCATTTGGGGGATGGAAGGGAGAGGAGCTTAGCTAAAGACGACCAAGTTCTCCTTGTCTCAGTATCTCTTGCTTTTTATTAACACAATTTGTTCTAAGGCAAGGTGGAGATATACACATCAAAGGTAGGATTAGGTACAGAATCCATTGTTAGAATGGGGAACTGCCTTTGGCTGTTCAGGTGTTTGGCCAACAGGAGGCAATAATGTGTAGATTAAGATGCCCTGAGCTATCTGGCAGTAACAATCAATTTATGCATCCCTTTCAGGTTTGGGAAAAAGCCTTTAGCCATTTCCAACAGGTGATAACATGTGTGACTCAGCCCTTGTTGAGTCCCCAAGTTCCATCAACTTTCTAATAAAACTCTTGCAATTATGACATGCTGGAATTGGCTTCTGGCACATGACTTCCTGATTCATAGGTCAATGCTCAACCACTGAGCCACGCCAGTCGGGCACCAATCTAACCTTTTATTTTGAATTTTTGAATTTATAGAAAAATTCAAAGAATAATACACTAAGTATCTAGATCCCTTTTACCCAGATTCACCAATTGTTAATAAGTTGCTATATTTGCTTTATTTGTTGTCTACCTATTATCTACCTGTATTTTCTCTGATCAAGGCAGGCATCATGACACGTGTCCTTTAACACTCATCTTGCAAGAGCAAGAACATTTCCTAAATAACCAATACCATATCTGAAAAATTAGCATTGATAAAGCCCTAACTGGTGTGGCTCAGTGGATAGAGCATCGGCCGCAAACTAAAGGGTCCCAGGTTCAATTCCAGTCAAGGGCATGTACCTTGATTGTGGGCACATCCTCAGTAGGAGGTGTGCAGGAGGCAGCTGATGGATGTTTCCCTCTCATTGATGTTACTTACTCTCTATCCTGTCCCTTCCTCTCTGTAAAAAATCAATAAAATGTGTATTATTTAAAAATGAGCATTGTTATAATATTATCTAATAAATAGTTTCTATTCAATTGTATCCAATTCTCCTAAAATAGTCTTCAGAATAATTTCTTCCTTTTTTGGATCAACAATCCAAAGATCACCCATTGCATTTAGTTGTCATGTCTACTTGGTGTCCTTCAATCTAGAGGTATCTCAACACATTACCTTTTTGGTCATGAACAGCAATGACATTTTTGAAGTCCCAGCCAGTCATCTAGTAGTATGTCCCACAATCGGGACCATACACATCTCCAATTGTTTCCTCCTGACTGGATTCAGGTTAAATATTTTGGCAAGGACACTATACAGGTAGCATCATAGCATATCCATTCTGTCCTATCACAATGACCATATCAGAAGACACATAATGGCAATGCAGCCAGTTGTTGGTGAGGCTAACTTTGATTAATTGGATATGTTACCTTCACTCTCCATGCTAAAAATACCGCGTAATTAATAAGCCATCTTCAGGGTGATACTTCGAAACAGCATGAGTAGCTTGTTTCCCAACAAATCACTCAGTGGTGTAAACATCTATTGATCCTTGCCGCAGCAAGAATTATATTAGTAATTATAGTTGTTCTAATTTTGTCATTTCTTCCACATGCATTAGCTACTATTTTTATACAAAGAAAAACCCCGCTGCACACTTAGGATACAAACTAGACTACTTTCTAAGTCAGCGAATGGAAAGTCGTCAACCATAGCACTAGGAGATTTGCCTTGTAACAAACAATTCAGAACAGGGGCCTTATGATAATGCTATGTCTAAAACACAATTTTGTTGAGTACGGAGAGAAATATAATCTCCACATAGGTATTTACCAAGTAGCTCCTGGCTAAATAAGAGTATTTTGATTTAATGTATTTAGCCTGCAATCCAAGAATCCCAATAGAGGTTTAAAAGAAAAATTAATTCCATGAGCATATCTATCTGATGATATTATTCCCTATAAATCTCAACTTCCACATCCCCTCATTCCATCTCCTGACATATAACCGAAAACCCTTTTGGCCAATGATAATATACACTTGTGTTTGTGCAATGGCTAGAAGTATCTTTCTTTTTTGAATATATTTTTATTGATTTCAGAGAGTAGGAGAGAGGGAGAGAGAAAGAAACATCAATGATGAGAGAGAATCAATGATCGGCTGCCTCCTGCACGCCCCACACTGGGGACTGAGCCTGCAATCCCGAGCGCATACCCTGACCAGGAATCGCACCGTGACCTCCTGGTTCATAGGTCGATGCTCAACCACTGAGCCAGGCTGGCAGGGTTAGGAGTACCTTTCAAATGGAGGAGACAGGAGAGCGCACTGCAGCGGAAGGCTGTCGGCGGAGAGGTGGTCACTGCATGGCCCCCAATTGCTCAGAGGCTCATGGCCAACAAGTTTCAAAGAACCATGTCAGAATCATCCTCTGATGGCTCAGATGCCTCCATGACCTTTTTGGGGTTTTTATTTCTTATGTTCGCATGTCACTGTGCTCCTGGATTTGCTTCGGTCTGGGAGGGAGCTGGAGATGTGCATTTTTGGTGAGCATAATCTTTTCAAAGCCTGGGGATGGGAAAGGTCAAAGAGGAGCCTCCTAGAGCTGCCCATTTGTTTTGTGACCCACATTCCAGAAAATGGAGCTCATGCCCCTTTTCCTTCTGAACAGGAAGAACGATAGGACTTTAAAAGAATAGGAAACAGAGACCACGTCTCTGCAGCGCTCTGTTGATAAAGTGAGGCCACAGCAAGGGCCCTCTTGGGTCTGAAGAGCCTCCACTGACGTCTGTTTGGGTTGTGCCCAGACCAGGGGGAGGACCAGGACGTGCCAAGCTCTGCTCCCAGGTGATTCCAATGGCACGAAGCCCAACCATTTGTCTCACCCCCACTTGGAGTGATATTTATCGGAAACACCAGAATAACTACTCTGCATTTCTGTGGTGACATATAGTTCAAAACCTTTAGCTATTTTTTCCCCATTAGATCCTTTGTTGTAAGTTGGTCCATGTTATTATGCATATTTTCTAAATGCAAAAAAGCATGAGTGTCAGAGGCTGAGGCACTTAGTCAATGGCAAAATAGAAACAGAAACATGTAATTTTAAATTTAAAAAATATTTTTCCAATTATAGTTTACATTCAATATTATTTTGTATCAGTTTCGGGTGTATTTCCTTACTCCCAATCCCAAACACTTGCTAAGACCCCATTATTCTGTCTGTGTCACGACCCTACAATCTTTTTTGTACCAGATTATGTTCCACCCCCTTGGGCTCCCCATTCAATGCTCTCCGCCATCTTCTCCCGAGCCCCACCCTACAAAAATATTTCCCCACGCTGAGAGTTAAAATGCTTTTGTTATTAGATGGAAATGTGGATAATGGGTATTTGGATTTTAATGGAGATATAAGCATTAAGATAGCCCTTTGCTACAGAAAAACTTACTGAGCATCTACTATGTGTCAGACACTGACTGCTACAGGCGCTGGGAATTCAAGAGTTATCATGGGAGACAAAGTGCCTGCTGTGGGGGCTTCTACATTCCAAGGACACGTTCTGTTTCCTGGTGGCATTTCGGGCGTGACCTCATGGTGGGGGAAGACCTCGAGTAATTTCCAGTCCTGTCTGGCTTTGTACTTCCTTACCCAGCCCTGTCCCTGATTGGTCCTGTTTTCTTTTCTTTTTTAAATATACTAGAGGCCCAGTGCATGAAAATTCATGCACTGGATGGGGGTCCTTCAGCCCAACTTGCCCCCTCTCATGGTCCAGGAGCCCTCAGGGGCAGGAGGCAACCTGGGGATCAGGGGAAGGCGAAGCCCCATCACCCCTCTGCTGCTGCCACTGCCAGCAGTGCAAGCCTCTGCAGGCCCTGGTTACCTGAGCCTTGGCCAGCCCTGGGTGGACGGGGGGCTAAGGGGGCTGGGGGACTCCAGAGGCAGGCATGCTATCCCAGCAGGGCTAAGGGGACTGGGCACCACCATCTTTGAGAGTGAGGCAGTCAATTAGCATATTCCCTCCTTACTGGCTGTGGATACCACCATCTTTGCAATGGCGTGAGGGTCAATTAGCGTGTTTCCTCTTTATTAGATAGAATTTTTATTGATTTCAGAGAGGAAGGGAGAGGGAGAGATAGAAATATCAATGATGAGAGAGAATCACTGATCGGCTGCCTCCTACACACCCCCTACTGGGGATCAAGCCCAAAACCCAGGCATGTGCCCTTGACCAGAATTGAACATGGGACCCTTTAGTCCACAGGCTGACACTCTATCCACAAAGCAAAACCAGCTAGAGTGGTCTTGTTTTCTATGTCTCCATTATTCCCCTACTATACATTAGCATTCCTTCTTCTTGACTGGAATCTAACTTTCTGTCCCTGGGTGGGCAACTAATGCTTATTGTCAAGGCTGATCTACATTTCCATTTCCCCACTTCCAGGTTTCTGTAGGGCCATGGAATTCAAATGGATCCCACCGGGTCCATGAAAGTGAGAGGCAGCCGTTCAGGCATGGCCAGCTGAGGCCAGAGCACTCCGGCATCTGACGAGGGGCACGGGGAATGTTTTCACATCCATCTCCTGACCTAATTAAACTTTCAAAGCCACGTGTACGAAAACCTCAGCTTCCCTGTCACATCTTCATGGGCACAACAGTGGATGCTCATGTGAGGTCTGAGTCACGGAGGTTTCATTGCTTCCTTTCGAATATTAATAAAGTACAGGCTACCCAGGAAAAGCAAAATGCCACTTGACTTTTGTGTTGTCATCAGCAATTCAGCACGGGGAGAGACGGACTGATTTTACTGAACTCAAGGAAGACAAATTGGAAGGAGGGGAGCAGCTTATCAAAACAGAACCATCTAAAGCCTCCAGTTCTAGACATAAATCTCTTTTCTCTCTTTTTTGCAGAAGGAAAACCCCAAAAGGGCGGGACCTACCCATCGGCTCTTACATATTCATCAGCTAAAAGCCCAGCTGCCAAAGCAGGCGAGTATTCATGTGTGATTTCATCTAAACCTTCCGAGTTGGTAAACATGCAGTGTTGTGTTTTAGGAGATAGCGTAGAAATTAGCATCTTCACCGGGCGAGGTCCACTGAATTCAGTCATGTTTTAACGGATGCCAGGAAGATGGGCCCAGAAATCAATGGGGCTGGAGGGCTGGGGGGCAGAGGAGTGAGGCTTTGTGTTGTTGTTTTCCCCACTCCGAGATCGTCTCTGTCTGTGTCCTTCATTCAGATTTCAATGCTGCTGACTTGAACGTGATTGTATTGTTACTTTAGAAGATGACATGGCATTCGGTCTGGAAATGTTCCCGGGCAGCTAAAAGGGAAAAGGCTGTCTGCACTTAGGTCTGAAATGAAGGGGAGGCAAGGATGTGGCTTAAAAGATAACAGCCAACGGCGAATCTGAATAACCCGGGCCACAGATTCGCCGCCTCTGAGGCTGGGGCCTGGCATCAGGTAAACCACAAAGGTGGTGCCGGCAGTCCTCAGGCCCAGAAAGTACCTTTTGCTAAGTTTCTGTGTTAGAGCGGGAAGTGTGCTCCACAGCAGTGTGTCTGCGGGGGTTCTTTCATTCCCCACACAAAGAGAATCGGTGAGTTGCTGGATAATGGGATTCTGCCTTGCTCCCCGAAACGTGCCGGGCTGGCCAGTTTTGTTCCCGGACTTAAGGAGAACACGGTGTGACAACAGTGTGAGAAGCTAGCCTGTATTGAACGTTCGCTGGGTGCCAGGCACCGTTCCCAGAGCTGATTACTGCATTCAATCACCCCCACACACACCCTGGGTCTGTACTATTCTTAGCCCTAATTTACAGTTTAAGGAACATACAGCGCAGAGGAGTTTAGTAACTTGCCCTCTGTCACACAGCTGGTAAGTAGCAGAGCTGAGAATCAAACCCAGACGGTGTGGCTCCAGAAACCTGTCTCTATACCATTAATCTGTTTATGCTAATAACAGTGTATATAGAGAGCCTTGATCTGAGAGGCCTACAAATAGCAACTGTTTTTAACTCACCCACCCACCCACCCACCCACCCAGTTACTTCTCCAACTGTATCTTTAATGACATCTTAATGTTTCTGGCAACCTACCCTTGTTTTGGTTGAAGTGCAAGGATACAGCCGTTCCCCCCCCACCCCCACCCCCACGCTGGCAGCAGACTGTGGGGGCTCAGGGACCATTTCCGATCTCACTCCTGCCCTCTTCTGGTGTGGGCGCAGAGAGGAGGAAGAGGTGACAGAAGTCCCATAAAGACTGACCAGCTGATGGAGGGAGATCGTCCCTGGCCTCTCTGTTGTCTCATCGAGGCCAGCAGTTCTCCATGATTTCTAGGAGGGGGTATACTATATGGATATGTCTACGGCCAGAGGATGGTGCTCAGCTGCATCGTGGTCCCCTACTGCTGGGCCCCCCACTCTTCATCTGAGTTAGGGCCCCTCCTTGGCCCAGCAGCCGCTTTGCCGAGCCATGGGAATGACTGGGGTTGTCTTCTTCCCCTTAGAGGTTCGAGGAGAGCAAGGATGGGGTGAGGTCACCTCTCCCTTCCCATCTCACTGCACCTTTGGCCTTCTGAGCCCTGCACCCACCCCTTCAGAAACAATTCCTATGTTCAATAAGCCCCCCAACTTTAGGGACCACATGTCAAGTACCCCCTATTTTTACACTCCAAGAATAGTCCCCAAAACTTTCTCTGCAAGCCTGCTTCTGCAGGGCACCAGGTGGGCCAGTGGGTGCTGCAGCTCAGCAAGATCAGAGAAGGAGAGGCCCATCCCCGCTCCCTCAGGCCCCTGCAGTCCTCATGAAAAAGCTGTAACAGTATTATTGTCTCTTTTATGAAATGGAAGTTCCTTCCCGTGGCTTGGGAAGGACAAGGCCAGAAGGAAGGGCGGAAAGGTCCTGCACACCGCTGTCCCCAAATAGTGGCTACTAACCCCAGCTCTTCTGGTCCTTTCCTTCTGCCGACTGGCCCCGGTGAGGAGGGGCTGGTGATTGCGCAGATTCTAATCCAATGCTCCCCGACCCGCTGTGGGAAGGTCAGGGGCACTGCCCTCATTTAGAATGGGCACTGGGGCCTTCTGGCTCAGCCCTGGGCCTTAGCCTGAATCCAGACCACAGGGGAACCCGGACAACCGCTGGCGACGGTAGCTGTCAATGGTCAAGTGTTTTCTGTGCCAGCCACCTGTACTTCAGAGATCCTGAGGCGGAGTGCCCGTGGTCCCCCACTGTCAGCTGAGGCGATGTTTAATGCCTTGCCCCAGGGCAGCTCTAACTGCCCCAGGCAACACTCAAACACTGATTGCACCCCAATAGAGTGGGGAGAGAGATGAAGGGGAGAGACTTTACAGCCAATTCGCAGCTTAGGTTATAGAACCCATTCAGTTTCTACATACTCCACATCAAAGATCCTTTCCAAAACTTCTCTATGTACCCCAAGTGCCATGGCCCAGCTCACCACCATCTCCTTCTGGGAAGTACTTATTCCACGTGCCTGAGTTACTGACATCCAAGAGGAGTGTGGGAAGACAGACAGGCTTTCTTGCACACACACTGAAAATGAGGAAAAGGCCAAAACCGGTTTAGCTCAGTGGATAGAGCATCAGGCTGCAGACTGAAAGGTCCCAGGTTCAAGGGCATGTACCTTGGTTGCGGGCACATCCCCAGTAGGGGGCATCCAAGAGGCAGCTGATCGATGTCTCTCATCAATATTTCTAATTCTCTATTCCTCTCCCTTCCTCTCTGTAAAAAAAATCAATAAAATATATTTTTTTAAAAAAGAAAATGAGGAAACGCCATAGTTAGAACATCAAGTATTGCTGATGTCACTTGTCCCCTCTACCAAACCTTCTCTCTCTTCCATGACATTGTCACTGGGTTGTGCTATCCTATTACAAGATCTTATAGATTGGGAAAAATTAAGTTCATTCATTATTTATTCATTTATTCAATAACCATACATCGAACACCTGCCATGTATCAGTCTCACCATGGAGTTAATGTTCCCAACTCAAATAAGACATCCAGTGAGAATCGGAAAAGGGGGGCCGGGCCGCTTGGTTGCTACTCTTCCTTAAATGATGAGATTCCTGCAGCACCATGGGGAAAGCGGAAGAGGCGGAGATGTGAGGCCGGCAGCTGTTCAGGTCCCAGCAGGCCCCTATAAAATACCTCTTCCTCATCTGCCCAGGAATGTGAGTTATCAGGTAAGCCAGGTTAGGATGACCTCTGAAAGCATCACAGCCTTCTTTCCTGGGAAATTCTCGCACTCAGAAAGCAGAAAGCGCCCTGATTTGGCTGCACAGCTCCTGCTGGACAGGCGTTGCTTAGATGTAAACGCTGTTAGCAGGCAGTGGCAAACGGCTGCTATTTGGCTAGAGCCTCGAGCTCCTCTGAGCTCAATAAAAACAGGTAAGTGTTTGGTGCATAATTTGCAAGTGTACTGTCAGTTTATTTATATTTCTCTCCAACGTAATAATTACATCCCGTTTCATAAAACAGACAATGGTACTATTACAGCTTTTTCCTCTGGGAAGTAGGCTGGACCTGGGGCTGCACCGCCCTCAAGAGGCATTCAAGCCGGTAGCACTTACCAGAGGGTCAGACAGAAGAGAATTTGAGAGAGATTAGAAACTTCCCGAAGACTTGTTATGAGAGTTCAATTCCTTTAAAGTCATGGAAACGCCATAAATCACAGGTTCGGTTTTGCCCAAGGATGGCGTGAAGACTGGCCGAACCCCAAAGCTGCTGCCAGCTCTTTAGCAATTTGTCTGGCACAGGCTCAGCAGACTTACAGGCGGGACAGGCTGAAGGAAGGATCTGCTTCCTGCCTTAACAGGCCGATGCCCGCGGGCGCAGACCAAATGACCGGACTCCAGCCCCATAGCAGGGAAGGTGCTGTTTGCTGACTGCTCCCCCACGCCAGTGCTTTGATTAGCCGGGAGATGACAGTGTCAGTGGATCGTATCACCCCACCACACATCCCTCTGCACAACTGGTCTGGGACTTTGGTAGACAGCATCCCAGCACGCTGCACAATGTCAAAGAGGAAGCGGGTGTTCCCACAAAGAGTGCATCACCTTTTTATCTCAGATGTTATCCCCTGCGCCTGCTGATCTGTGTACCTGAGACACACCAACCGTGAGCCAAGTTAAGGCTAGAGCTGGCATGCTGTGGTAGGCTGAAATGTACCCCCCCACACACACACCCCAACCCACCCCAAGGATATCCATGTCCTAATCCCTGGAACCTGTGAATGTTACATGGCAAAAATGGGCATTGCAGATGGCATAAAGTTAAGGATCTTGCGATGGGGAAATTATTCTTGAATTATCTGGGTGGGCCCTAAATGCAGTCCCATGTATCCTTATAATAGTGAACTAGAGGGAGATCTGACACACTCACACACAGAGGAGACGATCAACTGAAGATGGAGCAGAGAGAATTGAGGACGCCGGCCTTTAAGGTTGGAGGAGTGTGGTCACAAGCCAGGGAACGCCAGCAGCCACAAGAAAGTGGAAGAGGCGGGAAACAAATTCTACTCAACCACCTCCCAAGGAAGCTTGCTCCCGCTGACACCTTGAGCTCAGCCTGGTGACACCAATTTCCAGTTTCTGGTCCCAGAACTGTCAGAGAATGCAGATGTCAGGTAGAGAAGCTGGCACAACCCCATGGGATTCACCAGGCATTTTCCAGGGGGCTGTTGTCCTCCCAGGACTGGGGTGGTCTTCACTTTTGGGGACCCTTTTTGTCACCTTCCAGCACAAACCCACGCTTCTGAAGACGATTCCCAATGCCCACTGGGTAGCCACCTGTCCCCTTGCCCTAAACCTTCAGAAATACCCTCAGGGCCCCCGTAGTAGTAACAAACTGAGACTCATTTAAAATTGGGAAAGCAATCTGAAATGTCACACAGGGGTGAAGAGCACAGGTTAGCAGAATCAACACGATCCTTACAATCTAACTAGTCCTCTGACTTCATTGCACCTTTGTGGAAACTGAGGCCCAGAGGAGTTAGTTTGCTAGTCATGGACTGGAAATCTAGAATGCGTTCTCTAAAAGTAAGTGATAGTGAACCCTGGAATGCCTTTTTATCCCGGGACCAATGCTAACTGAAATATCAAAAAAGTATCTTTATGACCATTGCCTCTAGCGTCTGGAAGATTAACTTGGCAATTAATCATGTTCTGCCTTATCCACATCTCTGAGGTTTGAACTGTCTTTAATTACTTTATTCTTCTTCGATCTTTAGTTTGTGTATTGCTTTATTGCTCCATCCCTGTAGGGCAGGTGAGCTTCGCCCTCCAAAGCCGCTAGCACAGGTCTTTGCTCATAAGCTAGTGTCCGATAAACTCTTTTTCTACATCTGTCCTGAGGAGTCTACTGGCTATTTGATAGGCCCCGGTGTCATTTCATTTTTTTACAGATGAGACCACAAAAGCCTTTCAGAAGCCATCAGTTCCAGGGACAACCGCACAGCCAGTGACCCTGATGCAGGTCCCGGAGACCACCTCTGCAGAAGGCACCCACACCACCTGGCCCAAGCCCTCCCCAGCGGCAGGCTCCGCCACCAGCAGCCCCAGACCACAGCCCGTGGGCCACAGGAGCCGGGAGCTGGGTCAGTAGGTACATTGTGTGTTTCCATGTGCAAGAAAATGGGGAGACTGGCTTTTAGATTAGCCCTCTGTCTGAACTTCTGTGTAAAGTGCCTGTCTCCCACCTTTGGAGCTGGTTGAGGTTGGAATGCCTGAGACCTTGGCCGGGGGTATGTGTTCTCCCAGATTTAAGGGGTAAATGGGAGCCCAATAATAATAGTTTAGGATCAAGCTAAGAGCTAATAAGCAGTCTATATAGAAAGGGTTTTAAACAGATTAAAAAATAGGACCTTTGTTATCATACTTTTAAAGTTAGGATACCATATGAAACTTTCCCATTACAAAAGCTCCATTTCTCCAAAAGCTCAGCTGAAGGCATAGAAGGTGTCTCTGTAAACACTGTTCTGTTTTAAGTGACAGATTATAAACTCTGGGAGTTTTCAAATATTAGAAACAAACAAAACCAAAAAAAAATCCCTCTAGGAAAAGTCAAGTAGCTAAAATTTTTATTCTTTTTCTGACTGCTTTTTGTCTTCCTACTTGTACCCATTTCTTAAGTAAAGCTTTAGGTTTTACCGAAGTCAAGTTTATGGGATCAATCTCAGTATTATCTCAAACATACCTGGTAACCCCATCTCCCGTTTCTATACCTTGTACATGGAGCCTGGCTCATGAGCACCTCCTCATTTCCCCAGGCCTTCAGGAAAGGAGGCAGGAAATTCCTCGGGAGCATCACCACTGTCTCAGCAATTTGTCCTAATATTTCCCTCCTGGTGCCACCTTGGCCTTCAAGGAGGAGGTGCTCAGAACTGGTCCTTTTCAGCCTCACCTCCAGCTTCCAAACATTCCAGCCACACAGCACGGCCTTCCTCTCCATATCAGAGCCAACCAGCTCTCATTCCATCTTTTTTTTTTTTAAACAAATGCCCACTTTAAATGTGCTGCATACTCTCTTAAGCATCTTACAAATATCAGCCTGTTAAATCCTCACATCAACCCTATCACGTAGATGTTACTTTTCACTTGACTGATCCATTATGTTTATGATGAGGAAACCAAAGCATAGAGAGGTGAGGAAAATTAGTCCTAAATCACACAGCTGGGCAGTGGCAGAGCTGGGTGTGAGCCCTGGCAGCCTGGCCCTCCAGTGACTCCCCTTGCAAGAGGCATCCCTGCCATAAACACACCCCAGGCACTAATGAATATCACAGGAGCAGGGCCTGACCCATCCTGACATAAACGGGTGACAAGATTAGACACAGCCAACTCCCACCGTGATTAAGTGGATAGAGTGTCCACCTGCAGACCCAAGGGTACGGGGTTCAATTCCAGTCAAGGGCATGTACTTCAATTGCAGGCTCTTCCCCAGACCAGGCCCTGGTCAGGGCACATGCAGGAGGCAACCAATCAATGCATTTCTCTCATCAATATTTCTGTCTTTCCCTCTCTCTTCTATTCTCTCTTAAAATCAATGGAAAAATATCCTCGGGCCAGGATTAAAAAATAATAATAATAATAGAATGCACATAGTCCACACTTTCCACGTGCTGGGCACCCTCTATGCATTAATTTATTTAATCTTCCCAACAACCCTATGAAATAGATGATTTATTATTCCATTCAATGAACAACTCATGGGAGAAGTTAAGATATAAAGTCCCCAAATAAATATAATTTTGGCCCAGCTGGCATGGCTCAGTGGTTGAACATCAACCTATTCCTGGTCAGGGCACATGCCTAAGTTGTGGGCTGGATCCCCAGTATGGGGCATGTAGGAGGCAGCTGATCAATGATTTCCTCCTCTCTCTCTCTCCCTCTCCCTTGCTCTCGGAAATCAATAAAAAATGTTTAAAATGTAATAATAATTTCTGAAGACTGAGAGACACTTCTCACCACCCTATTCTCATTCATCTCAGGTTAGTATGAACACAGGCACACTATGCCTGACAGCATAGGAAGGAGGCTGGGGACAGGGCTCCCAAAGGCAGACATTTTCCATTTTCTTAATTTCAGGCTCTTGACTTTGGGAGGCCTTGATTCTTTCAAAGATTTTGAGTAGCCGAGTCATTTCTTGTTTGCTCTCGGTGTCTCCTTAGAGGACAACTTTTACCCAACACGTATAATTAAACATGTGGCATATTTACTTGGCTACCCTGGCAGCTTGGAAATCCTATGACAGGTTGGGCCTGTGCTTATGGAAAACCGCAAGCGACTTGCAGAGTGGCTCCCAGCCTGGCAGCGCTTCATTATTCCTGGCCTGGGGATAGGGGCTTGGACGACAGCCACCCTGCCCATCAGTGTTCCTTCTTCATCCCTGTCCAGCACCCGCATGCTGCCCACGGGCGGCTGGACAGATCCTCTCCGAGCGAGTGTCCATGCAGGATGCCCAGTAATTGCTAAGAAAGGAGCCAGACCATGGAGGGGAGTGGGAGAGAGGACTTTCACAAGCTTACTCAAAGGACTTTCTGTAGGACTGAAAAGAAGTGAAAAGTGATGTGTGAAGGGCTATGTCTTTTTTAATAACTTGAGATACTTTTCGCCCACCATACAATTCACCCATTGAAAATGTGCAATTTGATGGTTTTTAGAATATTCACAAGGCTGTACAATCATCACCAACAATCAGTATTAGAACATTTTTTTCCCCACAAGAAACCCTATTCCCCAACTGAGTCATTCACTATATCACCCTAATCTCTCCTTCCTCTAGCCCAATCTACTCTCATGAATGCCTATCTTAATGTATAGCTATAGATCAGTGGTTCTCAACCATAAAATTATTTTCGTTGCTACTTCATAACTGTAATTTTGCTACTGTTAATGAATTGTAATGTAAGTTTCTGTGTTTTCCGATGGTCTTAGACACTACAGCAGCAGTTGTAGGCTCGACCCACAGGTTGAGAACCGCTAGCAGGGTCGCCTAAGACAGTGGTCAGCAAACTCATTAGTCAACAGAGCAGCGAGCCACAGTTTGCCACGCCCTGGCCTAAGGCCATCAGAAAACACAGATATTTACATTACAATTCATAACAGTAGCAAAATTACAGTTATGAAGTAGCAATGAAAATAATTTTATGGTTGGGAGTCACCACAACATGAGGAACTGTATAAAAGGGTCATGGCATTAGAAAGGTTGAGAACCACTACTATAGACATTTTCAGTGATATTTTATCCCAACTATATAATCTTTAATTTACAAATAACTCCTTTGTTTCTTCAAATGAGCTGAAAATAATCTGCCACCTATCGTAAGAGAGTAACTCTGCTGCTGATGGACAACTGAGTTGCTGTTATTGTATTCATCAGGTTGGCTTTCTGTTTTTGTTTTGACTTTAGTCAAAATATTTAAGAAGTGGTTGTGAATGAGGGTGTTCAAGTAAAATCTAATTCATTTATTTATTCAACAAATATTTGTTGAGGTCTACTTTGCGTCAGGCACTATTCTAGGATCGTGGGCGACATTGGTGAACACATCCCGCCAGGATCCCTGTAGCAGGTGAATTCAGGTTAGGACACATGAGAAGTGTGCAGGTGGGACAGGAGCAATCCACGTTTGGGGTCCATGACTCATCTTGGTATAGAGCTGCCTCTCAGATGGGACATAGGAACTTGGAGGGATTTTAGTAGAAAGTACAAAGTTTGTGGCAGGAAAATACGGAAAGAGGAGCTGATGTAGGTGGAAGGACTTCAAGGAAGATGGGGCTGGACACACAGCCTCATCATAGCCCCTTTGCTGACCCATGAATGTGCAAAGCTAGCAAGATATTGAGGAACAACTCAAGGTTCGGGGTAAGGGGTCCCAAGAGCCAGAGTGACAATAACCTGCTCTCCCACGCAGGCAGAGGCCAAAGGCTATATTGGCACCCACAGGAGTCAAAAGGGCGGAGAGCTGCATCCTAGGACCAGAGGGGGCAGCCTAGAGAACCATCTCTATAGATATGCTGAGGAAAGAGTTCTGGAAAAGATGGAAAAATCCCTCCAGGCTCACCTGCAGAGTCAGCTGAATCCACCAGGTCTTCAATGTGGAGTGGCTTTGCCCAGCATTGCTTTCCTGGACAAGTTCATTTTAAGAAGCTCTATGGTTGCTTCAGCTAATCCAGCAGATTAAATGCCTCCACAAGGAAGGGTAGACCAATGAGGGAAGCAGAGCGCCACCTAGTGGCAAGGCATAGTGATGGCTCTGATCACCTTCCTACTCCACTCCACCCTCTGACAGCTGTTAGAAAGGAGAAGGAAGTGGTGAAATCTGGGACAGGAAGGAGACCAGCATCTGTAACTGCCCATCCCTTCCTCATACAACTTCCCTGTCTACCAACATTTCTCTCATCTCTGAAGGTTCAATTTCCTTAAGGTGTCTGGAGAAAGTTTCTCCTAAAACCCAGTCTTACAAATAGGAAAACAAACATTCCAAAAGAAAAATGGGTGAAGGTCATGACCAGGCCAAGCTAAAGCGGAAGAACTGTAAGTGGCCAATAAATATAACAAAAGATGTTCAACCTCACCAAGAATAAAATGAATGCAAATTAAGCAATAATATGTCGTTTTCACCAATTCCCACTGGAAATTGATAGCACAGTTATGGCAAGCGTGTGGAGACGTGACCCAGAACTTGCACTTACAGGAATATATTTTCAGGTACTTACCAGCCAAGGGTGTAAAGAAGCTTGGACACAGATGTTGTTCCCATAGAAAACTAAACGGAAACAATTTAACTGTTCATCACCAGACCAGTAGAGGAGTTTCTATACAGCTATTAAAATTTTGATGACGAGGTGCACTTACTGACAGAAGATTAGCCTGGGACAGATTATGAGGTCAAAGAAGAACATGGGCACCCATCTCATGCTCGGAACTGTGCATTGTGCGTGAGAACGCTGCAGAGAAAAGGGGATATCACTCAATAAGCCAAAATTTGTAAACCAGTATAGACTGTACATTCGAATACAGAGATTAATTACATTATAGGTGATTTCTTACTATCCTTAGTATGTTTTTTACAGTAAGCATGTGTTGTTTTTATAATTAGAAACGAAAGCTAGTTGGACTTGTGTCCAAATAACTGGAACAAAGACAAAGAGAATGGAAAATTGATGGCAGATAGATTTGATTGCAAGAGAAGCTGATGGTTTTCCATGGCTTCTTCCCTCTTCCTCTCCATGAAATTTGGTTCTTTCTCTCTGCTGGTTTTTCGTGGCCCCTTTTCCCCCAAAGGGATTTTGCATTTCTCTTCACAGAACCCCCGCCAATCTTCCTCCTTCCTTGCTTCAGAGAAATTGCCCAATAAATAATGAATGCTGAAGCATATCTGATTCTCTCTCAGAGTAATTAAGGACAGCCCATGGTGTACCTTTAAAATCACTGAGGACTAATGCTATTTGCATCAATGCCATGTTAACACAGTTTAAGCAAATTGCTCATGTTAAGTGACATGTCTACTGAAAGATTACTTTAACCTGCTTGGGAGTGGCACACCTCAGAAGAATTATTGTAATAATGAAGTACAGAAATATGGTACTTTCGTAAAAGAAGTGAAATTACAAGGGTTATTATTACCTGGAATAGTGTTTTGAGTTAAACTTTTTCTTTCTTTCTTTCTTTTTTTTTTTGTTTTTTGTTTGTTTGTTTCAATGCTTCCTCTGGGGCAGGTTCAGATTGCCCAAGGACAAAGCTTTACCGCTTGGTAATGTCTTTTTTTTTGCCTTGGTAATGCCTTATTAGATTAGATCAGTGGTTGACAACAGAGCCAAATATCAACAGTACAAAGATTGAAATTTCTTTTTTAAACTTAAACTTCTTATAACACCATTTTTCAAAAATAGACTCGCCCAGGCTGTGGTATTTTGTGGAAGAGCCACACTCAAGGGGCCAAAGAGCTGCATATGGCTCACCAGCCGCAGTTCGCTGACCATGGGGTTAGATCATGGAAAGAAGGAGAGCGATGAGGTTAACATTCCCGCTCTGACCAGTCAAATGTTATTACAGATCTCTGGTCCACCACCTCCTACACAAGCAGCCAAAACAGCCCCCGTGCCAACCCAGGTAAGAACCTGAACTCACCTTTCTAGCTGATGAAAGTTAAGTTTGTTTACAAGGGTTTTGTCTTTCCAAATCCTTGCCACTTGATTTAGATTTGGACGGAAAGCATTCCATCAGTTATGCCAACAACAAAAAATACAGTCCCAGGGCCCCACTTGTAAAGAAAGTTGTAAGAAAAATAAGGAAGCCTTACATAAGCAAAGTTTGCTCATCGCCATTCCCTGGAGGCAATTTTGTGGGGGGGTTTAATAAGAAATTCCTAAGGATTCAGTAACTGGCTCTTATGAAGCTGAAAAGGGATACTCTCTGGGGTGTATGTCTGAGGAACTAGGGTAAAAGGAGGAGAAGTTTTTGTCTTTTCCCAGGAAAGGCAGAGCTAAGCTTGCCCTTGTACTTCCAGATGTGAGGAACAGAAATACATTCCCTCCGCTCCGGGATTCTCCCAGGCACTACGCCTCTCCCTGGCCCACTCTGTTCCCTCTGTGCGCCCTTCAAGGCCTGACCCACGCACTGGGAATGCAGGGGGATGGAGCAGTTCTCTTGATGTTGAAGCCTGGAGCGATTAGAAGGGGGAACTGAGTGACCTTGAGGCTTTCCACTAACTCTGAGCCCTGAGCTCGTAGACTTGGTAGAAGTACTATTCCCTCTGCTGCCCCAGGGCATTAGGATGGGGGCCCAGGCCTCTGAGGCAGAGAGACCAGGTGTGTCTTTTGCTAGGGAATACCTGCCTGTCCTCCACATGTTGAAAGGCTCCTAGAGAGACTGTAGGTTCTCTTATGCTTTGATACCAATTGGAGGGGCCCCTTGAGGTCCCTTGGACAGGACTAGCAGCTTCTCCGAGCTTCACAATTACACCGGGGCTAACGTGCATGCTATTGTCCTGGACAAAGGGCTTAAGAATCAGCTCGCTGATTTTAGGCCTTAAGAGGCCCAGGGGAGTGTTCAGGCAGCCAAGCATGGGGCACTCCTTCCTCCTGTCCTCTTGGCCAGGATGTTTGCCTCCTCTGCAACCCCCCAAAAGGAGCGCCAACCGCAGAGAGCTCAGCTGGCTTCCAAGGAAAACCTGGACCAGGGCATTTTCACCAGGGGGCAAAGTGAGGAAAAGAAAGCAGACTGCTGGCTGCCTATGGAGCAGCGGCCCAGTGCAATCCCCGCAGGTGCCAAAGGCAGATGCTCCCGGAGCTGCTATCCAGAAACCTGCCTGGCCAGGCTGCCCGCTGCTCCGCACCCCCGCCCGGGTTCCCTCGCCGCCGACACTCCCTCCCCACCCACTGGGGGCCTCTGTAGTTCAATCCAGGTCACCCAAGTTGTGTTAGAAAATGTCTCTTGGCTTTGTCTGTTCTGTGTCGAAGAGAAAATCTCTGCCAGTCCAGACACCCCAGGGCTCTCCTGGGGCTAATCTGCTTGAGAAGCCCCACCTGGGCAGCTAGGCCTTGCCACTGGAATCAGACATGGCCAGGGCAAGATCTATCTCCAGGCCCTACTTTCCTTATCTTTAAAGAATATATATACATTGATTTGTGAGAAAAAGGGAGAGAGAGAAACATCAGTGATGAGAGAGAATCATGGCCTGGCTGCCTCCTGCACACCAGGGATTGAGCCTGCAACCTGGAGTCGGACAGGAGCCACCTGCCCGCCTGGTTGCTCCTGCCCTATTCTGAGGAGCAGCAGGAGCGGTGTGCTCCTGCTAACTGACGTTAGGACTAGGTGACTTTCCTGGGAACCATCCTTTCACCCTCTGGCCTCCCGGTACCATGAGCTCTGTTTGATCAAATGAGCTTCACAGGCCTGGAAACCTAACCACGGAGGTAGGTTGTTTCCATGGGAAAAGGGCAGTCAGGTCCCAAACAAATACCCCGTACCGAGCTTTGGAGGGCCATCCGTTTGTGAACGGGGACTGTCGGGGTGTGTTGGCTCACGCCCAGGCCTCAGAGAGTCTTCAGCCTTCTCATGGCCGCAGCCCCCAAAGCCATAGCTGCTCTCTGCCTGCTTCCTGGGTCACCGCAGCCAGTGGAGGAAGCTCACGGGAATGTGCAGTGGAGGCTGCAGGAGGCCAGGCCCAGGGAGGGAGGTGTGGAGAGAGGCATGGAGGGAGGCGTGGAGACTCCCCAGCTGCCTCTCAGATCGCCACCTCCTCCTAAAACTGTACCCCAGGTCACTGGGGAGACGCAAGGAGCTGGAGGGCCACCTGTGCTCTGTCCCATAAACCTTTGGAGCCCGAAGGTTTAAACCATGTATTACAGCTCCCACCTGCGCCCCCCTGATGGCGACTTCTAGATGTGCAGGCACGGAAGGAGCTGTGACCCTCGCCAGGGTTCTCACTGGGGTCTTAGCGCAGCGATGGTCCAGGCCCTCACATTACAGGTGCTGTGCCAGGGAGCGAGCAACTCAGGGGCCTACCCAAGTGCCCTGGGCGGCTGCAGCAATGACTCATCACGGGTGACAGACAGTGGTCACGTGCCGGCCCCGAGCCGCCTGCTGGCCTTGAGGTTCACTCTGCCACTCCATTTCCTCGCTTGAGAAATGGGAGGGGGATCTCATACCGAACTCACAGGTTCTCGTGACTTAACCTCATCAGGTGCGTGGTCAGTGCCTGACACTGGGTACGCTCTCAGTGAGCGGTAATGGTCTACATTTTCACTATGGAAACCAGTCAGAACCAATCTTCTCCTAGACACTCACTGTCGCCATGAGATGACATCAAGCAAGGATGGTACTCCTTGTTTTTCTGCCGTGCCCGTCACTCCAGAGTGATTTTGATACATTTACCTCCATGTGAGGCAGTGACAAGTCTATTTTTTCTTTTTAATATATTTTGATTGATTTCAGAGAGAGGAAGGGAGATGGAGAAAGGGAAGAGAGAGGGATAAGGAGTGGGAGAAAGACAGAGGAGGAGGGGAGAAACATCAATGATGAGAGAGAATTATTGATCGGCTGCCCCCTGCACGTCCCATACTAGGGATCCAGCCTGCAGCCCCGGCACATTCTCTGACTGGGAATCGAACCCTGACCTCCTGGTTTACAGGTTGACACTCAACCACTGAGCCACACTGGCCGAACATAACAAGTCCCTATGACTTCGGCTTCACTGAGGAGACTTAAGGTCAGAGAAGGTGGGCGAGTCCCGCAAGTGGCCGGCTGGTTTTGGCAGACCCAGGATGGGTCTTCCAGCTTCTTTTCCACACCACCCTTATGCTCCGGCACAGGAATACAGATGTTCTAACCGACTTCCTTCCTTCCCATTACAACCAAGTCCAAGAGCACCAAGACTCAGCTGTCCAAATATTTTCCAGCCCTCGGCTTTTGGAGAAAAGTGACTTGGTTCAAACCTGTCCCAAATAAATGAAAGTGGCACCAACAGGACAGGCAGAGGCCTGGAAACGGTCTCTCTCCAGCTAAGAACAGTGCCCAGCACGCTAATTCTTCACAACCTCAAGGTGCTGAAAGCCTTGGGCAAACACAGATGTCACCAGCACCTTTTTTTTTTTTTTTTTTAAGGGAAAGGGCAAAGTGCATATTTCTTACCAGTAGGTGGCAATAGAGTTATAAAGCTAAAGAAGCGGAACGTTTCAACATATAAATCCTAAATATTTTGAACCTGGCAATCATCTCACTCAATCTGCTAATGTTAGTCACAAAGGAATTAAGGTACACAGAGGGCATGGGACTTGTTCAAGGTCATACACCTGGTTAATGGCTGAGCTAAATTAAACTCAGCTCTTACCATTAAATCGGAATGTGCAAGAGCACAGAGTGACTTTCAAAATAGCTTGCCATCTTAAACGTGTGAACAAAAAAAAAAAAACACTGCTTTTGAGTGTGTTAATACTTCCAGCATGCAATAACAGTTTGTTATACCTTAGCTGTGGGCTTTCTGAGTTGGAGGTGGGTGGGGGAGTAGGGGAGGAAGGAAGGAAAGAAAGAAGGAAAGGGGGGAGGGACGAGGGAGGGAAAGAAACAGCTGTTTGGGTGTCTTTTGGAGACTTCCTAATATGCCAGTGTTGCCTCCAAGCCCCTCTCAACCGTGACTGCCCCATACAGGTCAGGGGCTTTGGGGTAGGAATCTCCCCTCCCCAGCCACCCTTTCTACTTTATCAGCCGGCAGCAGTGTGTGGGTAGCGGGTAGGGGAGCTTTAAATATTTTACTGCAGAAGGAATGCCAGGTGCCACTTGCTTTATTCTGCTCCAGGCGCCAGTGAGAAGCAGCCTCAGGAAATGAGTGCCTGCTCCCCGAAGGGGCCACATTTCTCCTGTGAAGTTCCAATACGAACAGATGGGCGGGTGAGACGAATGTACCTAGAATGATGCTGTGTGTTTAATTGGCGATTAGGGATGGATGGCGGATAAAGATTCAGACTGATACAATGAAAATTTTTCTCAAAGTCTCAGTAGTCCAAGGAAGACTTCACTTTACATACTTGGGTTGTGTATGTAATGAGTTCCCCATCGTTGGAGGCATTCAAGCACTAGCCCTCCACTCACGTTGGTAAGGGTGTTGCAAAAGTATGCTGGGGGGGCGGGGAAGCGGTGTTTGGGTTGGATGACCTTTTAGGTCCCCTTGGATCCCAAGATTCCCACTTTTCCATGATCCTCATGCACAATGAGAGGAAGAAGAGGGAAAAGGTGTTTTGGTGGTTGGCTTCAAGACCTTACAGTGAGAAAATCCCACACATTTCAGGCTGCTTCATCCAAAAGTCTGCCCTGGGAGAAACCAAGATGGCAGCATAGGTAAACACATGAACTGCTGCCTTGCACAAAAATTTAAAACTGCAACTGAAAGACAAAACGGACATCATCCAGAACTACAGGAAGGCTGGCTGAGTGGAAATTCTACAACTAGAAGGAAAGAGAAAAGCACACTGAGACTCATAGGAGCTGTGGAAGGCAGAGGTACAAAGGCGCGTGCGCACGGAGGGGGCAGGCAACTGAGTACGCAGTGGGCTTTCTCAATCAGGAGGGAGACAACAGATCCCAACTGCTCTGAACTCCAGTTCTGGGCGAGACTCTGGGGACCTAGACTCATATGGGGAGAAACTGGACTGTCCGGCAGCGAGTGAAACTCGAGGGCAGCTTTCTCTCAGAGGTGCTTGCAGTGATTACCACAGGACACTGAGACGCAGGGGCCTCTTAGGACAAAGATGATGGGAAGCCATCGCTGTTTGCCCTGCCCTGTGATCCCACCCCATAAAGCCCACACCAAGACACATCATAATGAAAATGCCAAGAGCAAAAGACAGAGAGAGAATACTAAAAGCAGCGAGAGAAAAACAGTTATTTACCTACAAGGGAGCACCCATACGACTGTCAGCTGATTTCTCAATAGAAACTATGCAGGCCACATGGGAGAGGCAAGAAATATTCAAAGTGATGAATAGCAAGAACCTACAACCAAGATTACTCTACCCAGCAAACTTATTCAGAATTGAAAGTCAGATAAAAAGCTTCATAGACAAGAAAAAGCTAAAGGAGTTCATCACCACCAAACCAGTATTATATGAAATGCTGAAAGGTATTCTTTAAGAAGAGGAAGAAGAAATAGGTAAAGATAAAAATTATGAACAAATACATATCTATCAACAAGTGAATCTAAAAATCTAGAGAATAAAAAAACCTGATGAACAGAATAAACTGGTGAATATAATAGAATCAGGGGCATAGAAAGAAAGTTGACAATTCTCGGGAGGGGGAGAAAGAGTGTGGGGGTTCAGGAAGAGACTGGACAAAAATCACACACCTATGGATGAGGACAGTCGGTGGGGGTGGGGGGAGGTAAGAGCACAGGACAGTGGGGTGAGAACTGGATGAAGGGGAGCTATGGGGAGGAGGAGAGAAGAACAATTGTAATAATCTAAACAATAAAAGTTTATTTTTTAAAAAAAATCTGCCCCCGTGCCCTGCCCTGCCCCTTCACTGAAGTTCCTGACTCAGTTGGAAAATGTGATCATCCTTGAGGGGGGAGAGGGATATCACTAGAGGGAGTACTGGTTTCATCTAAATAACGTTTGTTTCTTTTTACTTTGAAAATCAGGGGAAACGGACACGTGGAAACCTGGATCAGTCCTTTTGGATGCAGGTAATTATACAGCCCAATCCCCTCACCAAGACCAGATGGAGAGACACAGGATTCAGAACCAGGGAGGGAGTCCAATAAGCCGGCCGGGCCCAGAGGCCAGGCCCCCAGAGAGCAGCCTCAGTGCTTTCACCTCCCACATCAGGGCTGCACAGGGCACCTGGGAACTCCCACCGGAGCCGGGACTAAGGGGGGACATTGTAACAAAGCGGGGAAGCACACTGTGAAGACGGCCAGATGGGAGTGAGTTCCCTGCTCCCCAAATGGATTTAGACTCTCTCTCCATCTGGACTCCCTTGACTTGCTTCGCTTTCCCCTTCCTACTTTGCAGATGGTACTAAGGTTTCCCCTTCAGCTGAAGGAATGCTGTTCACTGTTCACTGCCTTAGTGTTTGAAACTGCAGCAATAAACCCAGACTTCTGGCTCTCAGTGCAAGAGCAGGAAGGACAGAGGTGCAGGAGAGGACTTAGCCTCGGGACTCCCCTTTCTTTTCCTCCCCCCAATGTGGAGGCTGAGACAGGTTCCCTGAGAGGCTCCTGGCTGAAAAAGGCCCGCAGACACCCTAAGTGAACTCTTTAAATAAAGTGAGCAGGTGAGAAGAGTAAGCTGACCTTTAATGGGAAGATGAAATCATGTGCTTTGCAAGTTGGAAAAACTACCAAGCCAGGAGCAGGCTCACTGCAGCCAGGAGAGGGCAGAGCCCCCA
Organism: Lasiurus borealis; assembly: GCA_004026805.1. Taxonomy (NCBI): domain Eukaryota; kingdom Metazoa; phylum Chordata; class Mammalia; order Chiroptera; family Vespertilionidae; genus Lasiurus; species Lasiurus borealis. The sequence continues at coordinate 68,494 of PVJN01002885.1, read as the reverse complement.
GCCCCTCCCCCCACTGCCAAACTGGGAGGCTGGGGGGTGTTCCGAGCATGCTCAAAACAGGGAGACTCACTTCCCGTGCAAGTTTCCCTCTGCCTGGGAGGCTCAGTGTCCTTACCAAGCCTACAAGAGCGCTTATGTACTGTCTTTAATTCCTTAAATGACATATTTGTGATTTTGGCTCATGTGTAAAGGGCTTCTTAAAAAACCACCCTGCGGTTGAAATTCAGGTCCTGTAGCCTCTCAGAGCACAAAGCTGTTTCGCACCTTTACTCAGAGGAGCCGCACTTCAGATCCTCTTACTTGTTTGAGTTACTTGTACCTTTTCTACCTCTCCAGTCTACATCCCTCCTTGTAGGATGGTCCTCCTTGTGTCTCACTCATCTGTGTTTACTGACTCAATCACCAAATGTCAGCTGAGGACCTGCAGGTGGTGGGCACAGTGAAGGTTTATGATGAGCCAGACACAGGCCCTCACTTGGAGATTTTCAGTTTTGCAGAGGGATAAATTTCATGCTTTCAGATAAAGAAACAAAGGCTCAAGTAGAGTAAGTTAATAGTAGGGGACAGAACTCAAAGTCTGACTTCCAATCCCTGTGAGCACCAACTGTGTGTTTGGTAGGCAGGCAGTCAATATTAATTCCTTCTTATCTCTTACGATGGGAGTGGTGAGGAGAAGAGCACCATTAGCGATAAGCCAAGCCCCCTGAGCTGGGTGTGAATATCCATTATGTCCCCATCCCCATGGGTCAGGCCAGATGCTTCCTGTCCTTCCAAATCACCAAAAGTGTACTGCTCTTTCCAGGATTTGTCCCAAATGAAGAAACAAGCACACAGCCTCTGGACCCCGCATCCCAGGGAGATCCAAGTAAGTTAATGAACAACTAGAAACCCAGAGTGACTCTGACATCTCATCTCAGCTCGCTCTTCTCTTCCCACTCACTCCCACCCAAACCTGCCTCTTTCCTACCACGGATCTGCTTTACCTCCTCTCTTCTGTCACTTTGTTCTAAGGGGAAAGGGAAGTTTTGAAGGATTTAAACTTTCTGTGTGCTTGAGGGGGAGAGGATCACATGTTTGAAATATCACTATGGCAACAAGGCAGGATGGGGAGACAAGAGCATATGAAGAGAGGAGGCTGGCCAGCCAGGACAGCGATCCAGTGGTCCAGTGGAGAGGATAGTAGACAGAGCTCAAAGTTGCAGAGAAATAGCAGATTCAATAGATATAAAGAAGGGAGCATCTACCAGGCTGGAGGAGGAGTTGCAACAGAGGGGGCAATTAAAGATGATTAGAGCAACTAGGTAGATGGTACTGCCCTGAGGACCACTGGAAACAGGGCAGGTTGAGGCAGGGAGGTCATTTAAGTCTGTTTATCTTAGCAAAACACTGAGAGTTGACGACCCAGACTACCCTGATACAACATTCAGAAGGAACAGCCCAGCCAGAAATTTAGAGTTGGAAGGTGATGAGCTATGATTCAAAACCACACCTATGAAAACAGGCAATGTGACCTAGAACTTATACCTGAAGAAGTTGAATACTGAATAGGTGGAGGAGAAGCCACCTGAGGATATTAGAAAGGAGGGACCAGAGAAAAAGAGGAAAACCAGGAGGGAGATGGGTGTGCAAGCCAAGGAGAGCATCTGCAAATTCCCCCAGAAGTTTACTACGAATCGGCCACCACTGGGCTGTGAGTTTCAACCCCACTGTGTATGAGAATCATCTGAAGACATTTTAAAAAATTAAAGATGACACCAACTCCTGCTTCATACCTAGCAAGAACTAGACTCATACTGAACCTGAGTCTAGTTCTTGCTATTAAAAGCGTGGTCTGAGGACCAGAAGTATGGATATTGCTTGTTAGAAATGCAGAATGCCAGGCTCCCGAATCCAGTGGTGACTCTGCACAGTAACTCCCAAGAAGCACAGGCCAGAGTGCTTTCCAGACACCTTTATTCGCTGGAACTGCCTGAGTGCTGATACTTACCCAGAGTTAAGAAACTGGCCTGATGTATTTATATGGCCAACACAAAGCATTAATCAATAAAATTGTACCTTGTTGGAGAAAACCAAAGCAATTAAGAAAATTGATAGATTGATTCCTGTAGACAATATATCTTACCTTTTCTTTCTAGTCCTCCAATCTCTACCATAATAAATCGTTCATGCTAAACATTTCATAACCCACTTTCATCCTTTAGTATTGATCTCATCTCAATATCAGAAAGTCACTAGGTCTCAGTGAGCAAATGCCCTGAGACAGAACCATTGTCATTAGATCAGTATGGGAAAGGAGGAGCAAAGGTGACCCCAATATCAGCCATCAGGCTAGTGAGTGAAGAGAACTACCCAAATAGAAACCACGTCACTTCCTTAAAACCTAGCTGCAGCCGAAACTGGTTTGGCTCAGTGGATAGAGCGTTGGCCTGCAGACTGAAGGGTCCTAGGTTCAATTCCGGTCAAGGGCATGTATCTTGGTTGCGGGCACATCCCCAATAGGATGTGTGCAGGAGACAGCTGATCGATGTCTCTCTCTCATCCATGTTTCTAACCCTCTATCCCTCTCCCTTCCTCCCTGTTAAAATATATATATATATATATATATATTTTTTTTTTTTTAAATTAAAAAAACCTAGCTGCAAAATGAACGTGCCTATCCAAAACACAGTTCAAAATGTAAGAAATAAGGGGGAGGGGGAGGTATATGGTCTATGAAGAACCAAAACAGAGGCTACAATATCCATGTATTCTACTTTCAGCATTTTAAAATAAAATCTCCTTTGGCTCTTAGTCTAATTAACAGTTACTACACACACACAACAAAAAACAGTGTTCCTTTTAAAAGGTTCATTGAACTGCTCAGCTGACATTTGGAAAGTGAACCCTCTTCAGGAGTTACTTCTCAAACTTGAGTGTTCCCATGAATCAATCACCTGGAGACCTTGTTCAGGGGCAGTTCTAACAAGATCAGCTAAGGTCTGGGTGGAGCCTGGGAGTCACATTTCCAGCAAACCATAGGTGCCAGTGGGCAGCAAGCCCTGAAGAACACCAGTGCCACCTGCTGGCAGCAATTCACACTGCAAGCCCAGGCCTAGGAAAGCCATGCAGCAAGCAGTTCTTCTCTTTTGCTTTATCCCAGGCTTTTAGTGGCATCTTTCATCTCTTCCTGACTTACTTGCTTCTTCCAATCCTCATGTCAAGGGTCATGCTTAGGCATCGGCAGTTTTGGGGCAGCAAAAACAGGGGAGGCCAGCTGAACAGGAAGAGTCAGCAGGCACTGTTTAGGCAAAAAGGAAGTAAAAGTTTGCAAGATCCACTAATGAGCTGAGGCACCCACTGCAGCTGGAGAGGAGCCAGCCAGGCCCACAGAGGTCCCTGTCAAACCTACTTCTCTGGCTTGGATTGCAAGGGAATAAAGCACATTCTCACATATAACTTTTCCCTTTAATCCACCAATTCTGTGATCTCTCTTTATTCAATAGTCCTCATCGATTCTGCTTAAAACTGTGTCAACTCATGGCCATTTCTTGCTTTCATTAAAAACAAAAAGAACAACAACAGAAACACATAAAAACCCCTTGCTGCCTGCTTGCAGAGCTTCTCCTCCTCTGGCCACAGGGAAACACTGCCCATGCCACGCAGCTCAGAGAGATCCAGGCTTGTCTACCTCCTGGGAACCCCACCCACAAAACCCCAGCCCAGAAATTCCTGTCTTTACCGCCTCTCTCCTTTTCTCCCCACCAAACTCCGTTTTGCAATATGTTGTCTCCTAAATTGCAGCCATTAAATAATTCATTCCTCATTTTTTATTAATCAAAGGGCTCTCTACCTCCCATAAGAAATTCTGATCAGCATGGAATCATCAGTTGTATCACACTGAGAGGATATCACTTCAGCCCAGAGCAAAGACGACACTAACTTTTATCAGTGTATGTGGCTGTCCACAACTTCTGATTAGCATTTGAAAGGTTAAAGTAGCTTAGCCCCTCCCCTCCCCCATCAAAACCTTCATATATGCACAGAGGTCCAGAGATACTAGATAGAACTGTCCTGGTCATTATCACAGCTAAAAAGGAGGAGAAAATCTAAGATACCTACAAACAAACTCTGGCGTCTGTAGATACATGTGGGTTGCCTCACTCAGAGGAGTGAAGGGGCAGATTGCTATCAATTTCTCATCCTATAATTCCTGCCGCTCAGCATTGGCTTTGCAGATTCTTTCGAACCTTCATAAAGACCCAACACATAATTCTAAAAAGTTGGATGGAGAGGAAAAGACTACAGACTCCCGTGAATCAATCGCAGTGAATTCCCATGTCCGGGTCTGCACTTCCGTGGTCTGAGCCCAGGATGTGTTCTGAGGGCCTTCCCAGGCTTGGCTGAAGTCTCTGCTCTGAAGTCTATAATGATGGCTGATGCCGAGAATTCTAAAACAGCGGTGGTCATAGTACTAGCCCACACATCCAGGACCTTGGTGCCCAGTGAAAATCTGTATTGGATGTGAATAATTGGATCTGCCCTGCATCTTGCTACTTCTTTTTTACCTTCTTTTCACTGATCCTCAGGGAGCTCAGTGGAGAAAGAGGGGGAGAGAGAGCATGCACGGGTAAATGCAATGAGAGCATCAGAATAACAGCGCCCTCTTCCATTCTTCAGACTGCAAAGTTGACCTGGCGTTTTTAATTGACGGGAGCTCGAGCATTGGCACACGTCGCTTCCGAATCCAGCAGCAGTTCCTGGCTGACATTGCCCAGGCTCTTGACATTGGCCTGGCGGGCCCGCTGGTGGGGGTTGTTCAGTATGGGTAAGTGCTATTCTAACTCAGAAACCGAGAGAAGTCACACGCTTAATTTTGTGCCACAAATAATACCAGCAGATCCGTGAGCACAAACTCATTCTCTGCCCTCATACTAAAATAAATGAAAAGAGACTGAAACAATCCATATGCCCTCTCAGGAATCTCAGATTCCAGAGGAACAGATTATTGAACAGTTGTAAGTGAATAGCATTTGTACTTGTGATTGGTGGTGAGGATATTGATTTGGGAGTTAGGGTCTCTAGGTTCAAGTCTTAGCTCAGCTGTGTGACCTTGAGCAAGGCCTCCACCTCCTATCCGTAGATCAAGGTGGACTCCTTTCCACCTTGACTATTAGAGCATTTGTTGGAGCGGCTGCACCCCATGCTCCCACAGACAAGGAAGACGCCTAGACAACATGGAGCTTTAGCTTGAACTCCTTCTCCAAACACCCCTAGCCCTTCGCACTGGTCCTGAGAAGCTCACCAGCAATGTGAGACAGGAGGGAAGGGGAGTGGCCCCATCACTCAGCTGAGCACCCAGGCGACTGTCCCCAATCCGTTTAATTATTTTAGGGGAGAAACTGAACATTCAGATCCACTTCTGATCTCAACCTCTTCTCTTATTTGGGATAATAAATCAATCTTATTTCTGATATGAGTAGGTTTCTCCCTAAACAGATACACAGTTATTAACAGATAACGAGCAAACTGTGAAAAGATCAAACAAGCACAAGTGTCCAATAATGGGTCAACTTTTAACCAAGAGACATTCAGGGCAGGATAACTATCTCCCTTTCCACAAAGGACCGTCAGACACAGCATGACACCCCCTCCCACAGTCCTGCAGCTTAGACTCCAAGGGGACACTAACCTAGACCTTGGTGCCTCCTGCTCAGAAGCGACAGCACAGCTTATTTGCTCCTCCTGAAAAGTGACAGAATTCATACCTGACAACACCCCGGGGCCCTCCAGACCCAGCAAACAACTCCTGAGGATTCCCCAGAGCAGTGTGGTCACTGAGGCTGTTACATGAAGGACAGGAGATATTTAGGTTTGAGTTGTCAAAAGAAATAAACAAAAACACCTTCTTTTCTTAAGAACTATAACACGTGTACTTTTAGAATTAAATTTAATAGCACATTTAGCACGATCTCCCATTTCTATGAGGAAAAAGTAGATGAGTTAACTGACTCTTGTATCTAGTTAGAGTCAAATATGTGGAAACAAGCAACGCTTACAAATGCTAACTCTCAATGTCAAATGATCTATACTGAGGAATGTAACATGAAATAGCAAAATAAGTTGTTTTTGGTCATTGTTTTCTCGTTTTCATAATGTCAATCTATTTCATTTCTGTGTCACTTTTCAAAGATAGAAAGTGGAGAGCAGGCTTCTCCGGGGAGGAAATGGAAACGCTTTCAAGCCAGATATCCCCAGTCAATTGTACTGGAGGGAGGGCGGCGGTTTGAAGCCTGCTGTGTCAACTTGCATTAAAAATAGCTGCTTTAAAGGCTGTGTATACCAAAACTTATCGCATAATATGAAAATAAACTGATAAATATGTCAAGGAGAAGAAAAATGGCAGAATAGTGTTGTGTGCTGATGAGAGAGCGCGTGGATGAAAGAACAAGTATAGCAGGGAAGGAAAAACAATTCAAGAAAGACTCCATTCCCTCAAGGAAACCCAAAATGTATTTTCCTGTTTTCCTAATGTGAACACCATTTGCAGTTAAGAGTTTATCTCCCTTGCTTTCCAGTTCTTCCTTCTAAAAATGTCTTTGCTATTTGTCTTCCTCCCTTCTCCCCACCCTCCCCCCAACCCCCGACCTGAGCTCCTTATTAATTTAGAGCACAGAAGAAAAATATGTCTGTTTCCTTCACTCAGTGCTCATACAAACTAATCCATCATCCTCACCCTCCTACAGCCACAGGGTGGAGTGGGAGGCACAATGAACTGGTGACAGACTGTCTTGAAATCTGGCCTAAGTCCCGCTGTGTGACCTTAAGCAAGTCACTTGCCCTCTCCATGTACGTGCTGCCATCTATAAAGTCCAGGGTGGAGCAGATGATTTATCGGGGCTCTGCCAGCCTTGGCGCCCTGTAAACTGGGGACTGGCTCTGTACTCGGAAGACATCCAATAAATGAATATATCGGCTAAGAGACTGGGTGAGCTGCCTCTCCCTGAAGTCTGGGTTCCCAGTAGGTGGAGGATCAATAATGAAATGCTGGCATGCACTCAGTGACACATCACCAGGGGGCTGTGGGAACACAGCTATTGAAGGGTCATGAGAATGAGCTGATATTGCTTTTGATTTCAATGGCCTGGCTTCCTTGCCTGGGGGAGGGGAGGTGGGTCCCCTCTATCCTTTCTTTTTCTTCCTTTTTTTTTCCCTCTTTTTCTCTCTTAATCCTCAACCAAGGCTATTTTTCCATTGTTTTTTAGAGAGAATAGGAGAGGGAAAGACAGAGAGAAATATCAATGTGAGAGAAACACATCAGTTGGTTGCCTCCTGCATGAGCTCCAACCAGGGCCCAGGCCAGGGAGGAGCCTGCAGTCAAGTATGTGCCTTGACCTGAATCGAACCCGGGACCCTTCAGTCGAAGGCTGAAGGATAACCTGAGTGTTTTTAGGATTAAATTCCATGAACACATTTAGTACTGTCTTCTATGTCTGTTAATACTTAGTGTGAGTTTTTTCCATCTAAGTTTAAAAGTCTAACTGTAGACATGAAAGTGTAAATCCTGACTCAGCTCTCCTAAGAAGGACCAAGGGCAGGAGCCCGCCTGGGACCTGGTGGGCCAGTGGCCAGGAAGTTAATGGAGGTGAGAAGCCGGAGAGGAGGGGGACTTCCAAGGTTCAGGGGCCTCCCTCCTTGACCAGCTCCTGCCCAACCTCAGCCTCCCCTTCGCGTACGGGTTCTTGAGGGGCGCTCACTCCTTTTAGCGCCTCCTTTCCTCACAATGGCACAAGGAGCTGGGACCAGGAGCTTCCTGAGGCCCAGTGCGCTGTGGTTCCCAGGGTGTAGAGGGGCACTGGACTCCGGTGAGGGGCCCAAATGCCGGGAGAGGCCTCCATTTCCCGGTGTGCCAAGTGCTGGCCTGCTGTCCACTGAGCCAAACCGGCTAGGGCCCCTTTATCCTTTCTTTATCAAGTGGTCTAGGTGCAGAGAGAGGGAGGCAGTGGGGCAGGAAAGAGGAGGGAGACAGAGGTCGATGCCACGATGGGGCCTGTGTTTCTGGAAAAGGAAAAGCAGGCAGGAAAAAACCCATACTAAGTATTAACAGAAATAGAAGATAGTACTAAATGTGTTAATGGAATTTAAACCTAAAAATACTTACGTTGTTGTTCTTACGGAAAGAAGGCAAGTAAGAAATAAAGATACAAGAAATATAAACACGGTCTGATTTGCAAAATGCGATGTTCATCCCACATTCTGCCCCCTGGGTATCCCACACAAAAATCTTTGGGGTACAAGGAACAGAACACCAGCCCTGGTAGCCCAGTTCAGTGAAGGGGGGCTGGTGATGTCACAGGACTGCCAAGACCATGGTCATTCCCTACATCCTCTTCTCCCTGCATCTGTCTTTCTTTCTTTTGGGTCTCCTCTCAGCAGACCAGTATCACCCCCTACCAGGGTCTAGGGTTCTGCTCCCCATGACTTCACCTTGCACTGAGTTCCACCTTTGGTCCTGGCATGCCCCCTCTCTGCACATACAGAGGCTCGTCACCCACAATTGTGCAAACCTTTCAACCACCACAGCATTCTTTCCACAATCATCACATACCTGCATCTGAAACAGACTGAGAGGGTGAGTGTCTTTCCCAAGAACACACAGTTAAATGCATGACGGCTGGGGAAAGGACGGGTGTGAAACGTTGGGTGAATCCCTAAAATGTCAAACAAAATTGACTTCAAAGCAGAGATTGCCTCACCTGCCAGACAGTCTGAAGCTTTCCACCGGACTGAGGATGAGGACTGAGACACTGCTTGAACGAAAGGCCAGAGGTCAAGCCCTCCACTTGCCCACACATTCTGCTTAGAATTACACAGCCAGCAGGCTTGTGATTGCTCTAATACCAATAGGCTAAGTGAGAGAACTGCCAGAGCAAGCAGCTCTTGGTGAACTCCGGCAGATGGAATGAACGCGGCCTGTGTCTGGTCTGCGCCTGGATCCACAGGGTCAACGCCCCCTCGACCTTCCACGGGATTCCATTTGATTCCCCAATTGCAATACAAATGGAACAGAATTGCACATGTGCTTCTGAACTTTGTCATCAACCCTAGGATATCAACAGCAGAAAACAGTTACAGAATGAAGCAAAGTGTTGGTGTTTCTTCTTTTAAAAATGAAATAGATTTTTTTTTTCTATGACTGTTGCCCTGTGTTTCAGGGAGTGGCCCCGAGTTGGGCTACATCTCCTGTCCTTCTTCTCAGCCCCAGACTGAAGACCCTGAGGGAAGAAGTGAGGTGTCAGGTCTGGTGTGGGAGGCAGTGTAAAGCCTCCCCGCCCCCAGTGTCCACATCCAAACCACTGGAACCTGTGAATATGCTACCTCCCTTGGCAAAAGGCACTTTGTAGGTGTGATTCAAGTCAAGGACTCTGAGATGAGGGTGAGGGGGTATCCTGGACTTTCCAGGTGTCCCAATCCAATCATATGACTCTTAAAAACAGAGACCCTGCCCCAGCTATAGTCTGTTAGAGGGGGAGGCTGTGGAAGGAGGATCAGAGATGGGGCTGCAGGCAGTGAAGATGGAGGGAGGGGCATGAGCAGGCGCCTGCAGAAGCTGGGAGAGACGAGGAAATGGATTCTCCCTAGAGCAGTGGTCAGCAAACTGCAGCTCTGTTGACTAATGAGTTTGGCTCTGTTGACTAATGAGTTTGCCAACCACTGACCTAGACTCTCGATTCCAATGATTACAGGCTGTTGTTGTTCCTTGCGATTAAGCCCCTATCCCGTGGTCGGCAAACTCATCCGTCAACAGAGCTGCAGTTTGCCGACCACTGCCCTAGAGCCTTCACCAAGGAAACAGCCCTGACACCTTAGTGTTAACCTAGGGACATCCATGCAGGAGTTCTGACCTCCAGAACTAATAAGTGTGTTATTCGAGCCACTGAGTTTATAGTCAGTTGTTACAATAGAAATAGAGTTGAATACACCTGCAAGGAGGACCATTCTGTCACATTCTCTAGAACCTGCATCTTTGGCAGGTGGGAGGCCACAGGCATGAAACACAGCAGGTGGGGGCCAGGACCACAGGACAAGGAGGGACCATCTGGGTCCTGACGTCACATTTAAAAATGCTGAGGCCAGAATCTGACAAACACCCAGAAGTCAGTATTTTAATCTGTAATTCCAACCTCCAGCCAAGGCTGAAAATCACCAACTGCCAAGAGGGAGGGCACTGCCCAGCTTCCTGGTACAGAGTGGCAGCGCCCACCTGGCACTGAGGCTTCTCAGCACCCCACACCCCGGTGCTATTTTTCCCCTCAGCTACTTCACTTTTACAGGAACTAACTGAACCCCAGAGCAGCTGCCTGTCTTCTGCCTGGAAGCGGGGGGCTCTCCAGGGCCTAATGGCCCTAGCAAAGGCCCGCCGTGCCATCGCCTCCCCTCTGAGACAGGCAGGCGAACGCTGTAGCCAACTAACTCCTCAGGGACAATCTCAAAGCAGCGTGAGCTGTGGATACAATTTGCACAAAAGCCGTTTCCTTTTTCTATTCCCCAGCATGCAATTCTCCCACAGGTACCCAGACCACAGGACCTGCATCTGGCTTCCTCCACTTCCACTCAAGGGCCCCTTTTGGACTCCCTCTGCACAGGCGAAGGGCTTATCCCAGGCCTCTGGGATCATTCTCCCAAGATCTCCAGATCATCACCCCAATACACATTAGGACCACTTGGGGAGCTTTTGAAAAATCCCACCACAGATGAATTAAGTCAATTCCTGAGTGAGGCATCACTACAAGTCAGCACTCCCCCAAGGGATTCTATTGTGCGAGCAGAGAATGAAGGCACAAGCCTTTCCTCAGGCCTGTGCGTCCTCAGGTGAATCCCAGGCCCTCCCACCTCTCTGGAGGGCCCTAGGAGCTCCACCCGCCCCTGTGTTCTTGGCCTTTCTCTTCCTCTGGACTCCTCTTTCTCTTCCCCTCTTCTCATCACTGGCAGCTCCACTGCCGATGTCTGGGTTTCTTACAGCATCCAAGGCACTGCTACTCAAAGCGTGATCCACAGGAGCAGCCCGGAGGCTGCTGAAAGGCAGGTCTCAGCCCTCACTCGGAACCACAGAATCAGAATCCCCATGTGATCAGCTGAGTTCGGAGGAAACTCTGCTGCCAGGACATTCCCCGGCCCGGTGTGAAGCCGCAACCAGCACAGCTAGGACTCAGGGTCTGAAGAAAGGGCCGACACACAAATAAAAACACTGGACAGGAAATATGAACTTAGAAATTATGGGGGAGCCAGGTGGATAACTTCCCTCTAGCGGAGAAGCTAACCTGAAAACTTGGTCCTGTCTGCTTTTTTTTTTACTTGAATACACATTTGCCCTTTAGGAATGCCAACAGGCAATCAAAGGTAACCAAACCAAAGGTAAAGTTTGGTAAACAGTAAAAGGATTATCAGCTTAGGGGGCTGCCTTGAGCATTTGGCCAACAGCAGGGCAATATTATGCTGACTTGCAGCCATGTTGAATATCAGTCTATTAATCTTCTAGTGGGACTTTCGCATTAACATGCTAACTACTGTTGTTGGTCTTTGCCTTCGGCAGCCCAGCACTTTCTAAACCCTAGCACACGGTTACAGACCAGACGGGTGAGCGAGATCCTCCCAGGCCAGCAGATTGCACACCTGCCTTTCCTCCTGCAGAAAGAGGCATGCAGGTGGTGGATTTACTATTACTAGTAGAATTACTGTTACTAATTTTAAAAGCACTCATCTAAAACTAAATTTGGTTGTAAGTCCCTGCTCTCCATCTCTGATCCTGGGAAATGTGAGAAAGGCCAGTATCTTTTCAAAGGTGTCACTAGACTGGCCATCCTGCTCAGCCCTCTGAGAGCCCGGGGCAGAATCATTTTCATCTCAGCCAGGTTCTGCCTCCGGGAGTAAGTCTGCCACCCAACCAACAGCTGCCAGCATGTCCTTGGGCACCAGGGACAACCTAGATGACAGTGGTTCTCAACTTTTCTAATGCCGAGACCCTTTAATACAGTTCCTCATGTTGTGGTGACCCCCAACCATAAAATTATTATAATTGCTACTTCATAACTGTAATTTTGCTACTGTTATGAATCGTAATGTAAATACCTGTGTTTTCCGATGGTCTGAGACTCTACAGACCCACAGGTTGAGAACCGCTAGCAGGGTTGCCTAACACAGATATGTACATTATGACTCATTAACAGAGAAAAATTGCAGTTATGAAGTAGCAACAAAAATAATTTTATGGTTGGGGGTCACCACAACATGAGGAACTGCATTAAAGGGCTATGGCGTTAGAAAGGTTGAGAACCACTGCCCTAGAACAGTGGTCGGCAAACTCATTAGTCAACAGAGGAGCCAACCTCGGCTGGCGAGCCCCATGTGGCTCACGAGCCGCAGTTGGCTAACCACTGACCTAGGACATTTTCCTGATTTCACAGGCACGGTTCATCTCAGACCAAGTCCATAAATCACCACATTTTAGCCGTTAAGAAAATTAAATATAATTAATTAGGTTATTTTATTGTAACCTTACGTTGATGTCTTCTTGAAGGAAACTATTTTGAAAGGTTCTTGCCATAGGGAATATGATTAGTTGGTATGTCTCTATTGGCATAAAAATTCATTTGAGAAGCTCATTTCACATAACTGAAAGTGTTATGGAGCAAACCAGTAGACTCTGGGACTTTAACCAAATGGGCGCCCTAAGACTGAAAGAGTTTTCAGAGGTCAGACTCCAGGGCTTCCTCACGTTGCTGGGATCCCTTAATATTCCTAGATCCCGTCCAGACCTACTGAATGGAGCTTCTTCCGGGAGGCCTAGTAACCTGTGTTGTTTAAATAATGTCCCTGGTGAGTCAGATCAGGGAGGTCTGGAAACACTGACCAATAGCCCCAATTCCTTACCATCCGGACCCCAAGCCTTGCTAGGAATCACCTCTGCCCACTTCCTACAGGTGTTCTTTCTTCTTGAACACTTGCAGGGTAATTGTTTTCTATTGCACAAATAATCCCTTTGTATGCACAGCCAAATTCTGGATCTCCACAAGTCTCTTCATTAGTCCTAACTCTTCTTTCAAACATAACACAATTTTATTCATTAGTCCTAACTCTTCTTTCAAACATAACACAATTTTATATTTTCTCCTTGAGCTATAAATGTGTTTTGTTTCGTGGGTTTTTTTTTTTTTCTTATTTTCAAAGAAAAAACTCTGATATTGCTAAGGGGTAAAAAAAAAAAAAGTGATTTCCTTTAATAAGATCTTGCAATAAAATGAAAAGGTTATTGATTTAAAAAAACATAGTGGCATAGCTCTTTGAACTTTTAAAAGAAGCCAGGCTTGGGTGTCAGGCCACCAGCCCATATATCCTGAAAAAGACACACACACCAGGTGCTCTGGTACCAAGAGCCACCACAGTCTGCAGGTGAAAAGACTTATCATTCATTCCTATGATTTAATTGCACTACAGCTTAATAAAGATTTATTGAGTGTTTCCCATGTACTAAGCACTCTGCCATTTGCAGGGGATAATGAGGTAAAATTCATTTAAGTGGTTTGATCACATTTGCCTATAAGTCCCTTGGGGAATGAGCTGTGGTTTTGCCCCTAATCATCAGTTTAGCAATTGGAAAGAGTTTCTGAGGCCCTCTGATCCTGATCCCACCTTTCGATCCAATAACACTAAATAAATAAATGTGATAGAGACTCAGTTCTTCGGGGCTTCACCATCTAGTATGGGAGGCAATATTTTTTAAAGAAATAACATTAAATAAAATTAAAAGCATCTATTCATTGGTCATATGAATAGCCCATGTGTCTGCCTCTGAAGATGGATTCATCAACCCCAGTGATGTCATAGAGAGTGAGTGTGATCCGTGGAGCTCAAGGCAGAGTGTTCAACTCCACCCGGGATGATCCAAGAGAGGAGAGGACATGTGAGCCTCCTTTCTTAGTGACTGAACAATTATCCTTTACCCTGTCCAATAAGCACTAGGGTGGGAAATACAAAGACATAGTGTCTGTTCTCAAGTAGCTTCCATATTTGCAAAAACACCTATTCCCTAAAATCTATTTGTAACTCCAAAATCAATTACTCGTGGGACTTTACTGGTCATTTGTAGACACCCACAGAGGGAGAAGTTTTTGAGTCCTTCAACACACACACACATTCCCAGCTGATGTCAAAGAAGGCAATGCTCTGCTTTCTTGTTGCAGCTCATACTGTAAACAAGTGTTCTTTTCACAGCCTGTTTAGTCCCACATTTTTTGCATTTTTGTGCTTTTCTGATGATAATTTCACTGTTTAAAATGGCCCCCAATGACATGGGTGAAGGTGGTCAAAGGTAGGAACTTCCAGTTATAACCTAAGTCAGACCTGGGGATGTAAAGTACAGCATGGGTGACTATAGTTAACAATACTGCACCATATATTTACAAGTTATTAAGAGACCTTAAAAGTTTTCATCACAAGAAAAAAATTGTAACTATGTGTAATAATTGATATTCAACAAACTTATTCCAGTAATCATTTAAAAATATATACACTGAGTGGCCAGATTATTATGATCTCTGAATGCATAATAATCTGGCCATTCAGTGCATATCCTATATAATAAAAGGCTAATATGCAAATTGTCCCCTGGATCAGGAGTTTGACCAGCAGGCAGGCCAGCAAATGGCCCATGTCCCCTTCCCCTGGCCAGGCTGGCTGAACCCCACTTATGCACGAATTCATGCACTGGGCCTCTAAATTATACACACACACACACACACTCTGAGTGGCCAGATTATTCGTTCAGGGATCATAATAATCCAGCCACTCGGTATATATTTGTATGAGATCATTATGTTGTACACCTAAAACTAATAAAATGTTATATATCCATAATATCTCCATTTTAAAAACTAAATAAATATACTGATCCCCAGTTTAGGGTTCTAAGTGCAAGAAGGTTGTGTGCTTATGGAGAAAACACAAGTGTTAGATAAGTTTCCTTTTAAGTATGAGTGATAGTGCTGTTGATTGTAAGTTCAATGTTAAAGATATATTTAGAAAAAGAAACTTGCTGATTTGTATGTGAGTTTGTTCCAGAACATCGATAGCACATGTTGAAGTTATGAAAAAGTGGCTGAACTTATAAATTCATGAAATGACAGCTGATTTTTTTTAAATGCATAGTGGATGGCATTGTGAGGCAGAAAGCCAAAGATATTGTGTAAACATTACCCAGGGTCAGGAAAATGTTAAACCCTTCTCAGCTAGTGTTTTATTATATAGAAATATTCTATATAATTAATTATTTGTGAGAAACATATATTAAATTAGATTTCTTCAAACAGAAACATACATCAATTAAGTTTCTGTATTGATCTATTGATGCAAATGTTGTAACCAGAGCCCACAGGAACCTAGCCCTGTATCTCCCCTGGGAGTAATGGCTCAGTATTTGCTAATTTGATGCCCACAGTGACTTCATAGAAGATAACTACCAAAAAAAAACAGAGACTCCATTGTTTATGTAGAACGGGAAAAAGACAGGTAATCAATAATTGCTCTACAAAGTGATCAACATTAACAGGGTTCTGGGGGAACACTGTGGATATGACTAGACAATTAAGTTCCACATTTAAATACTGTTTTTCTGTAAAAATTTTTGGAAGAAATTTTTATATTTTTGCTTTTTAAATTACTTGTCTATGAGCAACACAAATTATAATTAGGTATGATTTCTTCACAATCATCAGACACACTCAGGAAATCTTTCAAAGTGAGAAAATGGAGCCCACAAATCATTTTGAAATACAATTTAAGTTTTATGAGTTAAAGTTTTTATGACTAAATAAGTATATATAGTGTTATTTGTTACACAATTACATATATCTTATGTAAATGTCAATTTTGCCTTTTCTTATTTTGTAGCCAATATTATTTTTTGTTGTTTCATCTTTTTCTTTTAGTTCTTATTTTTGGTCACCAAGGAGAGATCCAGACTTTAGGGACCTGAAACACATGCAATTTGGGGTTCCTTTAAGGAAAACATGAAATTATAAATACAAAATCAGGCCCTTTAGACAAGGCATCATTCTCATTCTGGCCCGCCTACCTCTGTTTTGTTGTGTAGTTGTTTTCCTAATTTAATCCTAAACTAGAACTTGGTTTTCCTCTGGTAGCATGGCACCTCTTTGGATTCTGCCCAACATCTGCCTCAGTTGAGCTTGTTTTCAACTTTCCTTAGTCTTCCCTGCAGGTAGCTGATTTGGTTTTGCCTAAGAACCAGCCCATGCCTCTCGTACTTATTAATTCAATGGAAGATAGAGGGTCATCTTTCCAGCTTCTTTACAAGTTCTCCTCTGACAGGTCACCTTGGCCTAACTAGGAAAGTCAGCAAACAGGGATGGAGCTAGGGAAGGAAGGAGGGGGGCAGAGACTGTCCCCTCTCAGGTCCCGGGGGCTGCATCCTGGTGAAAGCAGCACCAGGTCCTCTGAAAAACCACTAATGCTCCATCCACTGTGGCCCCTTTGAATTCCAACCTGAAACTGTCTAAAGCTGCTTCTTCCTGGATCTATTTTTGTGTTTCATTTTTAATGAACTCATAAAGAGAAAAGCTCCCATTTCAAATATCTATATATATATTCCAGATCATACAGATGTTTCCAGTGATTGCATTTATCTAAACACATACAGTGGTTGTAGATAGCCATTTACTTGGTGTAAAGAACTTAATTTCAATATAAACTGGCATTGGGCAGCATTAGTGATGCGGTGTCCCGAGTTGTAGCCGCTGTGATTGTATTAACTGAGATAAGGCTGCTTTTTTAAAGTCTCCTTCACTCTCTCCTTGGACACTTAGCAACCCACAGCCAGGAGCAGCCACATAACTTGCAGGGACTCTTACTGAAAAACCCTAAAGAAGCCAGAGACAGTGGCATTAGAGCATTGAACCAGGTGCAGGCTCGCCTGGAGTCTAGGGGCCCTGCCAACAGCCCCGTCGGTGTTTCCTAAGACGGGGTTTTCCTGCTCACCCGCACTCGCTCCTGGGCGTGGGCGCACACGCCCCTGGCAGCACCCTCCACCCACTCGCTCCTGCAGGGTCTGCCACTCTCTCTGCCCGGCTGCTCCCAAGGCTGTTCAGTTTCCCCATGGAGGTTCCCCTCTAGAGAAGGATTACCTTTCTGTTTCTCCACTTCATTCACCCCAGCTCCCCTGGGGCTCATCTTTGCCGGGCTTCAATCAAGGAGATGCTGATGTTCTGGGTGAGATTTGAATGTTCTCACCCAGTCACAGGAGCCACAACATGAAAAAGCTGAAGGGATGTCTTTGCTTGACACCACTGAGATGCCCTTCCAGTGCAGAGGGTAACCCAGGTAACCCAGGTGGGCAGTAAAACCCCATCTTAAAAAGCATCGGCAAGGCGGAGATTCTCTTTCTGGAGAACAGGGTTTGGGGCAGCCTGGGAACATCCTGACATTTGCAAAATCCCACTTGACAACAGTCCTGCTTTTTAGCAATGTGAGTGCTATGATCTTTGTTTTCACCAGATGAAGAAGCTGAAGCCAAGAAGAGTTAAATGATTTCTCAAGGTCACACAGCTAAGAAATGACAGTCAAAACTAGAACCCACGCGTTCTGAAGCCTGAGCCAATCCGCTTTCCTCGCACACACTGGGAGGAGCCTATCCTACCGTCTCACAGTCACTTCTGTCCACAGTGGGGTATTTCATTGAAGCAGCTTCCACTGTGTGTGTACATCAAGCATGTCAAACTTAAAGGCTAACATAGGCCAAATAAACAAGGTATGCGGCCCATGGACCGCAAGTTTGACATGCTTGGTGTACAGGAGAGAATCCGCCATGGTTTTTGCTTTCCTCCACAGGTAATAACTGTCCACCTCATTTTTATTTCTTGTTTTGGCTCCTCAGAGATAACCCTGCTACCCAATTCAACCTCAAAACTCACACAAATTCCCAAGATCTGAAAGCAGCCATAGAGAAAATCACCCAGAGAGGAGGGCTGTCTAACGTAGGTATGTGATCCAAATTCACTTTTTCTCTACATGATTGTCTTCTAGCATTATAGATAGGAGGAAAACAGTAATACATCAAGAAATGATTCACACAGTATCTATCATTTCTCAACGGGTTCAGTATGATAAAGAATCGCCATCACCCATATGCCTTGAGGGAAGTTATGCTTTAGTGAGAAAAGCGGTTTTCCGAAAGGTTTTCTCTTAGCAGCCAGATCACATGGGATCTCTAATAAGACATTTCTCCAGCAACTGCATATGTAACCAGCTCATCCTTTCATTTGACAGGTAAGATGTCCTGGCCAGTAGAGCCAGGATGCTGACCAAAACCAGAAAAGCGTTGGCTGTAATGACATTAATCCTAAAGCCTTAAGAAGGTAGTTCTTAACTTTCATGTAGATTGACGACCCTTTGAGAATCCCCTAAAAGCTAGGTCCTTTCGATCTAGATATTTATACACACAAAACACTGAATAATTTCAGGGGATTTATGTATACACACCCCCAGTGCCCCAGGGGACCACAGACCCCAGGTTAAGGGCCCTGTCTCACTATCTGCAGCTATGCTGACTGGAGGGTGACCAGTCATCCCAGTGGGCCTGGGAGCATAGGGGCCCTTCAGTGCTGAAACTGGCAAAGTCCTGGCAAACTGGGACAGTCATCCCAATTGACTCCAAAAAATTTCCTGAGACCCTTGACAGTATAAAACATGTGCTGGGGAAAGGCATGCTTTTACTCTCAGCTGAGGCAGTTTGTTGTCATGGAAATCCAGGCACAGACAGGAAGTGACCTACCTGGGGCCACACAGCCAATAGGCAACAGGATTAACACAGTGCCTCAGCTCTTAGTGGGTGTTCACAGTGCCCGGGCAAGCCACACCTGTACCCCTGGCATGGAACTGAGCAGAAGGGACCATGAATCTGGAACACAGTCCTTCACACCCAGCAGCCCCTGTAGCCCCAGGCTCACCTCAAGCTGCAGGCAGGCAGGCAGGCACTCTGGTCCTCAGCAGGCTCCTCCCACTCCATGCTCTGGAAAACAAGATGGGACCAGTTATGGGCTCCAGCACCCAGACAGAAAAGGGACTTCTTTGTTCCATGAAAGTCTTTCTTACCTCTTTGCTAGTCCCTATTTCTTTTTCTTTCTTTTCTTTTTCTTTTTTAATATGAGGCAATTAGAAGTCAAAGGCTTAAAGGGAGACCGCAGAGGGAAATGGATAGTGGTGATGCTGCACACCATTGCAAATGTGCATAAGCTACTGAGCTAAAAATAGTGAACACGGCAAACAAAGCAAGAAACGAGGGAGGGAATGAGAGCGTTTTTCTGGGCCTCTTTGTGCCGTTGTGATCTATTCCTATCATTATAATCACCAAAGCATGAATTTTCTTTTCCTCCCAGGCCGGGCCATCTCCTTTGTGACTAAGAACTTCTTTTCCAAAGCCAATGGAAACAGAGGCGGTGCCCCCAATGTGGCTGTGGTGCTGGTGGATGGCTGGCCCACCGACAAGGTGGAGGAAGCTTCACGGCACGCGAGAGAGTCAGGAATCAACGTTTTCTTCATCACCATGGAAGGCGCCGTCGAAAATGAGAAACCGTATATAGTGGAGCCCAACTTCGCAAACAAGGTGTGTAACTGCCAGAGACCCACCCATCGCAAGGATTCCCTGCACTTTGCAAAGCTGTAACAGCCATCAGGCTGTGTTTCTTGTTCCTCCAAACAATGGTTAAGCTCACGTCTAGGCAGGAGGTCTCCAGTGAGGGAGCAGTACAACTAGAACCAGGAATCGCCCTCTCAAAGCAAAGCCGCACAGCAGCTGGGGCGCTGAGGCCACACCAGCAGCTTGGGAGGAACAGTGTCCCCACAAAGAGGCTCCACCACAGTCCAAGGGACCTCAGCCAGGCAGCCAGCGAGCCTCCCCATGAGCATGCGCATGGGCACCATATACTAGCTCACACATGTGCATGCAGGCACACTGCAGGTTAACCACTCTGATAAACAAGGAAAGGGTGGCACTGAGCCAGGTCAGGGAGATCATGCTTTCAAACGCTGCTCCTGACCCATCCATCTGCTGTGACTCCCACACTATGTCCACACCCAACACCACTGGTCTCTCCCGCCATGGGACTGCCTGGGGGGAATCTCTCCTCTCCCTCCATTGGCTGGATTTCAGCTCAGCCTCCACACTCATCTCCAATGTCACCTCATCCAAGGAAAGCGTTATGAACTCCATTTAGGTCCTTATAAACCAATTTAAAATATTTCTTGGGATGCTTTTAAGCCATTTCTTGTTTTAAATAAAATGTGAATTGTACCAGCTCATCTGGCGACAGCAGGTCTGCGATTTTCCTCTCTAGGAAGACCAGCCCAGTCCCTTCCAGGAGCTCACCAACCAGGTGGCTCTGTGTTTATTCGCAGCTGCATTACAGTTTTTCTGGAATGAGCTTGGGCACAAGTAAATAAATATTCATTTGCCCGGAGCCAGGGTTGCCTGGAGGACATGGATTGGCTTTTTAAGGCAGAAAGATTTAAATTCTGGCCTCAGGGGCTGGGGATGTCCCTTCCCAGCTGGTCCTGGGTTTGTCCTATCATGGCAGAGGGATTATAATTCCCATTTGAAGGATGAGGGAGGCGGTTTAATGAGAGAATCTCTCCAAGAGCATGGACTGTCACCCCTTCTCACTGGGCCCAGGGCTGCTCTGGTGACATTTCCGTAGCTGCCTCTCATGTGTGTCTCATTTTCCCCATCAGATATAAAGCTTTCTTTAATCCTCCTATGCCTGGTGCCCCCAGTGCCAATCGTATGGCCGGCTGCCAGCACAGATGAACCAACGACTCTGCAGAGGCATAAATATGAAGCCAAAGCCAGTGCTTAACGGATGGCTCTCCACCACACAGAGACCCTGCTGAGGACGGGGTGGGAGTGAGTTCAGAGAAAACACGAGGGGTCTGCCCCAGCGAGTGCCAAACGGGGTGAACCGAGACAGAGAACGTTAGGAGGATTAACTAGCGTAGCAAACATGAGTCTGCTTGCTTTTGCCCTGCCCTGGTGGGGTAATCAAGACAGACTGGAGATTTTAACCCCTGACATGGCAGGTGTCCCCCGCCCCCTCTGTCTTCCAGGCCGTGTGCAGAACAAATGGCTTCTACTCACTCAGCGTGCCGAGCTGGTTCAGTCTCCACAAGAGCGTGCAGCCCCTGGTGAAGCGGGTGTGTGACACTGACCGGCTGGCCTGCAGCAAGACCTGCTTCAACTCGGCAGACGTGGGCTTTGTCATCGACGGCTCCAGCAGCGTGGGCACGGGCAACTTCCGCACGGTCCTCCAGTTTGTGGCCAACCTCAGCAGAGAGTTTGAGATTTCAGACACGGACACACGCATCGGGGCCGTGCAGTACACCTACGAGCAGCGGCTGGAGTTTGGGTTTGACACGTACAGCACCAAGCCCGACATCCTCAATGCCATCAAGAGGGTGGGCTACTGGAGCGGAGGGACCAGCACGGGCGCCGCCATCAACTACGCCCTAGAGCAGCTCTTCAAGGAGTCCAAGCCCAACAAGAGGAAGCTAATGATCCTCATCACCGACGGCAAGTCCTATGATGACATCAGAATCCCGGCCATGGCTGCTCATCACAAGGGTGAGTTGGTCCTCCCGACCAGTCTGCTGCTGAGTGGCCGGTGGGATGAGAAAGGGACTTAACACTTAAGAGAATGTTCAGAACCATAAGCAGAGCCCTATCCGGTTTGGTTCAGTGGATAGAGCATCAGCCCACAGACTGAAGGTTCGATTCCAGTCAAGGGCATATGGAAGCCAAGGAAATGTCCGAGCCAAGGCTAGGCAAACATCTGTCAGAATTGCCAGTGAAGGGTGGGCTCGAGGATCTGAAAAACTGAATTTCTAATACTCTTTGCATTTAATTGGAGTCTTTTCAACTTTGAGCAGAAATGAGAGCTTAGTCAGTCTAAGCAAGCCCCGATCTGCCACAAAGCTGTTTCTCTGTCACTTGCCAGCGTGTTGAGGCCCAAAGCTGGATGTTCCCAATGTAGGCGATAGTCAGAGAAGACCCTGGAAAGGTAAGCAAAGGGATTGGCAGCTTAAATGCAGTTTAATGAGCCACAACTGAAAAGCAGCTTAGACCAGAACCATGTCAAGTGTGGATGGCTCTCCTGTCAGCAGGACAGGGCACCCAGAGGACGCTGGAAGTCATGACATAGGCCACCGTGGGCCTATGGGACTGAACCGCCCACAGGACTGATCACCTACGCAGTAGGCATCGCCAGGGCTGCACAGGATGAGCTGGATGTCATCACCACTCACCCAGTTCTGCCCTCTGTTTCACAGCATCTTGCTCACCCCACTCTGGCCAGCCTTAGGTGGCCTGAGAATAGGCTTTTGTACAGTGAGGTCATGTACTTGCTGACCAGCTGCCCCTACCCCAAATCAAGAACCAGGCAGTGTCCCTGATTTCCCACCGAGAGCAGATGCCTCATCTCTGAATCTGTCCTCTGCTCCCTGGGCACTTTGCTCCCTGCTGTAGTGCTACCCCTTTAATCCCACTATATTCTTCCCCATTTGCGTCTAGACATCCTCAAACCTATCTTTTCCTAAAAAAAAAAAAAATGTTCTTTGGCCCCATGCTCCAGCCTCCTCTCCTTACAGCCCCATGTATGTGCTGCCCTGTATCTCCATTCCTTTTTCACTCTCAACACAAAGCAATTCATTTGGTTTCTTTGGCATCTACTCCCCTGAAACTGCTCTCTCTTGGCTATCCATGTCTCGTTTTTGTGTTTTCTAAATCCATTTTTTTTTTGTTTGTTTGTTTTCATATTACATGACCTCCTTGCAGCATTCAACACTGTTGGCCACTGACTTATCCTGAAACCATCCCTTCATGGCGGTGATGGGACACATCCTGAGTGGCTGTCTTCCCAGATCCTTGTGCAGGCTCCTGCTCTGGGGATGAGCTTGGAGGTCATGGCTTACAAAGCTTAAAGTCATCCAATGCCCCTGTCTTAGTTAAAAAGATCTTGAATTGACTTTCTGATGCATTTAAGACTGATATTCTGTTTGGCTCCTCACACAGGTAGAGCAGGCTTGTGCCATGTGGTATGGTCTGCGTGGCAGCAAAACTTTCAGTTGTCCCAAAATATCATTCCCTCTGTTGCTCATGGATATGAAATTCTGATCATACATTTACTGCATTTTCTCTGTTGTGGGTTTTTTTTCTCAAAGGACTTTAAGCTCCGAATGAGATAGCAACTGCATTAAGTTTATTGCTGTGGGTATGCAGCAGATGTTCATGCTTTGGGGCACATTTCTGACGCTGGATTTGGTTGCCAGCGGAGCAACAGGAAGGCCAGGACTCATGAGCAGTGCCTCTGCCTGGAAATTTCCATCTGCTTCATGGAAACTTTGTCCCCACAGGAGTGATCACCTACGCGGTCGGCATCGCCTGGGCTGCCCAGGACGAGCTGGATGTCATTGCCACTCACCCAGCCGAGGACCACGCCTTCTTTGTGGACGAGTTTGACAGCCTCTACAAACTGGTCCCAAAAGTCATCCAGAACATTTGTACAGAGTTCAACTCGCGGCCTCGGAACTGAATTTGGAGCGGCCAATGCTGCTGTCCTGCCTCGCTCTGGGACAGCCGCCAACGCTTCACGGGCACGCACGGGGCAGGAGGCACGTGGGCTGGGCTGGAGAAACGCCGTGTCATTACTATTCTTTGCCAGTGTGTCTTTTTTCCTATGTCAAAACTCGGAGTTAGGAAGATGATCATGAATTTGTAGAAAGGAGCCAAAATGAGACATTCTTTTGAGAATGCTGAGTTTTACGTTTTGACAACTGTTTTCAAAATGACTATTCAGACTAGAGGACAGCACTTAAGACAGGCTTAACCAAAGCTTTTGTGAGTTTTTTTGTTTTTTTTTTACTTGTCATTAGAAGTCTGTAACCCTCAACCAGTTTCATTTTGTTGTGACAGGGCAGGAGTTGCTTCATTAAATATTTAAAAGGATATAAGTGATCATTCTGTGTCATGGGTCAGGGTCCAGTGTTGGTGGCAGGGCCACCCTCTGCTCTTCTCCTTCCCCAGAGCACCTGCAGTGCACTCACGCCCAGCTCAGGGTGACGGCTCACCTGTGGGGCACAGAGAAACTGTGGGCAACCGCTGGTCTTAGGGGGCCGGCCTAGAGAACCAAGTCCATCCAGCGCTGCACTGAGCGGGTCCAGAGGCTCTGAGCCCAGGCTGCACGTTAGAATCACGTGAAGACTAACACGCTGGATCCCAGTCCAGTGAAGTCGGGGTCTGGGACTGGAGCCTGAACACCTGCGTGTCTGCAGAGCTCTCTGTGGGGCTGAGCTGTTATCATAATTGAGAACTCTGAGCTCTCTCTGAGCCGGCAGTGCTACAGCTGTTTCCTGCGGGAGCCTGTTTGGGTCCCATCAGTGTAGCATTTGTCCTGGATGCTTTTGTTTGTTAACTAGATATTCTCATGAATGGTAGCGTTACGATGGGATGGGTTTGGTTGCACTCCACTTTTTGCACCCCGCTTCTGCGAAGGACTCATGTGTTAGGATGTGAAATTATGTGCAACCAGGAAACGTTCAGCAAAATCACAAATAGAGATGACATTCCACAAGTTATGTTTTGTAAAAATCTGGGTTGAAGCATGCTACTCTGAATGGAGGCAAAAAGGTAATACCTGTGTAAATACTTGGCACAAAAGATTTACATAAAACATTTTTAATTAAAGTCATCATCCATTTAGCAGAATTTGCAGAAAGCTTATCAAATCTCTCAATACCTGGAGAGAGAGTATAACTATTTAAAATGTGGGCTACAAAGAAGAATCAATGAAAGATGTCAACAATTTCAAATTTATTAACCATAAACTTAACTTTAAAGGCGATTGCACACAAATATGTTCAAAAACTTCAATATGAAAACTAATTTTCAAAAACGCCAATTCTTTGTAAAGATACTAGTGACACATGATTAGTACCAGATTCTGCTCAGAAACTAATCGAAGAACTTCAATAAGTACTACAAACAGTTTACTCTGCCTTTATTTTTAAACATGTATATAATCAATATAAAGGAGTTCATTTTTTTCAATGTACACACACAAGTAATTTATTATTTTAAAAAATATTCTTAAAAAAATGTTCTTTCAGAAAATAGTTTGAGAATAATTATTTTATAGGGGCCTTAGCACAAAAACCATTTATCATCAATTAAGTAAATATTTCCCAAAATAATATACTTTTAATTACTTTGGTATCCTCTTTCATTCACAAAACTGTCTCAGTTTGGGAAATAGTCACTCCAGTTATAGAAATTATAATTTTGAAGATAAATGGAACCTCCTCCAATGGGCCCATTGTCTCTATGTTTGTTGTCAATACATGTTTGAGTGTGGAGGAAGGCATCACCGGAAATGAGGTGCTCATGGCTACAGTGTCGTTAGAATTGTCTATGTGGATATTCAAGTCACCAAAGACGGTTCAAGGAGTCAGGATGGAAAAGGAAAGGGGAACCCAGCTCTGGCGGGTTCAGCAAGTGAAAGAAGGTGACTGGGAGAAGGCAGCACGACAGGAGTGGAGAGCTGAGGCTAGATCCTCCAGGGAGCAGGGTGCTTTGAGGGAAGGAAACAAGGAGCTTGAAGAGCAATGGAGGCAAAGAGCAGACCTATCCCTTCCAGGCCTGAAGTCCAAGGGGTGAGAGAGCACAGGATCCACTCAGGAAGAAGCAGAAGACACCCAGGTTTCAGGTAAGTGGAGGCAAGAAAGGGCTGAGGCTTCCGGGAGCTCAGAGACAACAGAGAGCAGCTCCTCACAACGTGGGGGGAAGGCTGGGTGGGAGTGGCTGGGTCAGGTCGGGGTTTGCACAGAGCAGTTTAGAGATAAAGGTCCTAGTGGTGATGGGTGACATGGAAGGCTTGGATATAAATGCCACCTTGCTCAACCTAAACTGTGCCCGACGCTGCTGGGGAGACACTGAAATCTTACCCTAAAAGCAGAACCTTAGAGAAAACGCCTGTCACACCCTCCAATGGCAAAAAGGGAGCCCGGGCTGGAAGAAGGTGTGTAAATATGACATGAAGGGACAGAACCAGAATTCAGGTCTCCTGTCTTCAACTCCACTGACTCACTAGAACGCCCCCACTCTTTCCTGCAACCCATCCTCCACACACACCTGGTTCTGCACATTCAGGGGCTCTGGCCCAGCCTTTCAGGGCTCCCTGGGTCCTACAGACTCAGAGCCAATCTCCTATGGCAGCTCTTTCATCTGTGGTCTCAGCAGAAAAGCTCTCCCAGGCCCTTTCCCCTCCGTCAACCAAAGCAAGCAAACCAGAGCCTCGAACGGTCCAGCCTCTCTGGGTGCGGACAGTGTCTACACTCCGTTCACATCCGGCCTCTCAGGAGTGAGGGCTCTCTGAAAGGTTTCTTTGCTAAAAGTTTTGCAACAAGGCTCGGCTAAAAATTTGCAGCCACATGAACAGGGTTCCGATATTTTCTTGTTTCTCTTTAAACCCTTTGAACAGGACAAAGTTCCATAAAGCAGGTCTACCAGCAGCGGTCTCGGGGGATTGGCATGGGTTTATAGAGCAGGACAGTGCTTCTGTAGCCAAGGGTTTTCAGCCTCAGAGAGGACTTTCCAAATAATAATGTCCTTTTCCAGTCACAATCTTAAGGAAAATTCTCCCCTTAGATTACCAACACATAAATGCAGCAAGCAGGAAATATGCTTGAGAGCATGGATTCAATTCTTTGGAAAGAGACATTTATTCTAATACCTCTGAGGGATTCACAGTTCGGTGGGAAACCACATACAAATGAACAATTAAAACTGCATAATTAATAACATGGGATTATGCACAAAGTGTGTGACGGGTGACTGCCAACAACCTCATGAGAAATCAATTCACAGTAGTGCCTGAGAGTGAGTGTGTGCTGCGTGCTCACTGGGCATTGTTCTAAGGACTTCACATGCATTTACTCGCTTATCCCCATGACTTGCTGAGAGAGGTACCACTATCATTTGCATTTTACAGAGGATGCAGCCGAGGCATGGAGATGTCAAGTAACTTGCCCAAGGTAGAGAGCTGGTAGAGGCAGATCTGGGAGTTAAACAGAGGCAATGTGACTCCAGAGTAATCAATATATACTCAGCCACTTTGCCTCTAAAATGATGGCATATGAAATAACCAAAGTGGCAGCATAGGAGGTTCTCTGAGCTTGACAACTTAAAATATATGTGTGATTCTGCAAAGTCTATTAAATATGCAGTGCAGACTGCAATCTCCCCACCCTATTACTCCTCCTAAGCCTGTGGACAGCTATACTGCCCTCACTTACGATAAATGAGGTGATTTTAATATGTAGTCTATAGTCCCTGTAGATCCCTCATTCTCCTGTTAAACTCCTACTCATCCTTCAAGTCTCAATCCAAATGTCACCTCCTGTCCAGAGCCCTCCCTGAACTGCTCACCATACAGAATCCCGACCCACCTATTTTCCAGTAATCTTCTTAGTCCCTTTTCATAGAGAACACAATTCATACATGTCACCACATGATACAGAATACAGGGGATGAGGACTAAATCTAGTTCTGACTATATCTAAGTCATTTGACAGTGCCAACCCCTAATACAATGGCACCGGTAGAATGGGAGGCAGAGGTGTTTCAGCAAGAGGGCAACAGGGTTTGATGGCAAGAGAAGGAGAGGGTCTCATCCATCCAGACTGCACCACTCTCTCAAATGCCCTTCTGAGGTCCAAAACTGTATGTTACAATCACTGTTTTCCAGAACCAGAATCCTCTTTGAGTATCTATGCACAGGGCAACTCTGTCCCTCACCTTCTACTTTCATTTTTCTACAGGAATAACCATTGCATTTTCTGTTGACCGTCATGAGTTTCATTCAGCAAACATGTTTTAAGCACTTGCCATGTGTCAGGCATTGGGACAGGCACCGGGGAGACAGATGAATAAGACCTGGTCCCTGCCCAGGAGCTCAGAGACCAGTGTGTGAGAGAAGCGCCTAACAGACAGCATCAATCAGGTGACAGGCAAGCATGGGAAGCCTTCTGGGCTGGCTCTTGTCTTTTTTAGCCAGCTGCGGAAAGAGGGGAAAGGTGTCCCAACATAGCGAATGGTGGGAGCCACGGCAAGGAGGCACAAAACAGGGTGACAGACAGAAGGACAGCTTATCACTTGAGGCGGACATGTCAGGAAATGAAGCTGGAGGAGTGGCAGGGACCAGGCCATGGAAGGTTGTGCTGGTTCAAGTTCTCTCGTTTGCAAGTAACAGAAACTCAATTCACAGCAGCTCCAGCAAAAGGGGAATTTTGGGGCAGAAACTGGAGTAACGCATGAACTCCAAGGTCAGGGAGATGGGAGAATCAGCTAACCCTCTCACCCCTCCTCTCCCCCAGAACGATCTTTCCCTGGGAAGCGTTGAACAGAACCACGCAGCAGAGGAAACCAAGCAAGACTTCCCACCCAGCAAAGGCTGACCCCACGCCACAGCCTCCTTCGGCAGGGCTGCCAACAAACCACATAGTAGTTCTAGCTGATCACCTGGCAAAGAATAACCTTTTGAAATTTCCTGAAGCACCAAGTTGTCTCAAATGCTGACAGAAGCGTGTCCACAGTACCTGAGTCTGGAAAAACCAGATGCAGGCTGACTAATAAGTCTTCCTGTGTTTTGCTTAGAAGCTTTACCCAAGAAAACAAATGACCGTCTCTCTCAGACTCCCTTTCAGTTCTCTGCCTCAACGGTTACAAGATGTGACTTGTTTATAGGCCATTAGTGGTTGAAAGCTGTGAAGGCGTTCAGGGAGGCTTCAGATGCTGATTCTGGGACTCACTCCTGTTTTTAGTTTGAAGGCCTGGCTCAGGATAAATGTACTATTTTGATGACCATCCACATAGAAAACAAATGAACACCACGATTCCAATGCAGGCTTTGCTCGTTTTCTTTCCTCTCTCCCCTCTTTCTCCTTTCTCTCTTTCTCTCTCTCTCTCCCCAACACCCTTCAAGTTCTCTTGGTGGCAAGTAACAGAAACTTGTCCCGAAATTGAAAACTACTGAGCTTAGCTTCATCCCTGCCACATCCTTCTTACACAAACGGGGCCTGTAGCAAACAAGCTGCCCAAATAAGCAAAGGCTCTCCTGGGCTTGGCAGCCGAGACCTTCTTATAAAAAAGCCACACAATCCCCGCTGAATGGCTCCTTTCTGTGGCTCCTCTGTTTCCCGCTTCCTGGAGGTGAGCAGGGTGTATTCAGGTTAATGGCAAATTGGAATGTGAGTTCTCAACAAAGAGCCTTTACAGGGCTGCCCAGGGCACAGACACCGGGAGGGTCTGGACGCCATGGGAACGGTGTCAACACCAAAACAAGACCCAGAATCACTTTAATTGTTGTGGGTCTGACATCCCCAAGGCATCTTGATATTATGATATTGATCTCCACCCTCACCCCCAATTATCTTAATCCTCCACAAGTTCTCCCTGCAATTGGAGTGAAAGGGAGTTTCTTTCCAACCTCAACAGGGGAGGGTTGGGTGGCATTTGAAAGCCAAAGACGGAACAGGGACAAGCCGAAGGTTATAAACCACTGCGGTGATGACTAAGATACACACCAAGCAAAATAAATGAGCAGATGAAGTTTCCTGAAGGGCCAAGGAGCAGTGTCATCGGGATTTCTCCTGAGATAATACTCCCTTTGAACCGGGGTCCTACTGCAGGGTGGAAACTCGGGGGGGATCTTTCCAGCTCCTGTGACCTCGATGAAAGGCCTGGAATACCCATCGGCCTGTCTCTCCCTACAGAGAGGGGGCATTCTCCTTGCAGTGGAAAACTCAGCCCTTCCATGCTGGCGCCCTTCTCATCCTGGACAGTCAGCGAAGACCTCTGGAAACATAACACTGGGGCAGCCAGGGCGGCCTCAAGGGGAGCGGGCCGCATGGGCAGCCCGACTGTCCTGGCGGGACGGCGGGCTCGTTCATGGGCAGATCTAGGACATCGCTCAGAATCACCTCCACTGCCAGCGAGGACAGGCCGGCACCACCGGGTAATTCATCACTGTCCACAGGGCTCCGTCTGCACCCCCAGGCTGGGGAGGGGAACGCTAATGACAAGAATAAAACCAATCAGAGTGCCCCGAACCACTTTGCCATGCCATTCAAGACACACACAATCGCCCTCACCGGTTTGGCTCAGTGGATAGACCGTCGGCCTGCGGACTGAAGGGTCCCAGGTTCGATTCCGGTCAAGGGCATGTACCTGGGTTGCGGGCACATCCCCAGTAGGGGGCGTGCAGGAGGCGGCTGATGGATGTCTCTCTCTCATGGATGTTCCTAACTCTTTATCCCTCTCCCTTCCTCTCTGTAAAAAAAATAAATAAATAAAATATATATTTTAAAAAGACATACAAATATATTTTAAAAAATACACACACACAATGTACGTTGCCGAATAAATGTGCCCTTCGGAACCTTTCTCCCCACTTTATTTGGGAGGCACAGGTCTTGAATGACAATCATACTGGGGAGTTGGCTACGGGAGGAGGAACCTGTAGATCTTCATGGCTGAGTCCACCCTCCACCAGCTTTCGCTTTTCCCAATGAGGCGGTGCGGCTCGCAGAGGGGAAGGCGTTGGCCAAGGCCCATGGCCCTGGGGCTGCAGCGTCTCTGCGCTCCGAGGCACAGAGCAGCCGCCTGGCCCGTGTCCCCCCACCCTTCCCCGGGGGGTCCCCGCCGGCCCCTCGGTGTCTCCCTCTCCCAGGCCCCCCGTTTGCAGCTCAGCGCCCTTGGTGCCTGTGGGTGTGCTTCTTGGAACCCAGGGGCCTGGGAAGGGCCGGGGAGCGCGCAGGTGCCGTTTGGGCCTCTCCGAGCAGCCGAGGGGTGAGAGCCACCGAGTCCCAGTGCGGAACCTTTTTCTGTTTCACAGAGAAGCGAACCAACTGTTTCGGCTTTTCCACACCACGTTCCAGGGGCTCGGACACTGACCGCGAGGCGCTTGTAGAGACCAGCGGCTCCACCAAGTTGTCGGGGCCCGAACCCCCCTGCAGCGCGGGGTCATTACCTGGGGTGGAGGCCACGGCAGGTCCGTCACGCGCGCACGCTCCACTGCGGACTCTGCGGTGGGGGCCCTGCCCGTGGCTGCCTCCTTCCCAGCGGGGTGGCCGCGGCGGGGAAGGTCAGCGGAGGTGGGTGTGTGGGGGGACGTGGTGGGAAGAAGGGGAAGGAAAGCCTCTAGTTTGCCACCCGAAGGACACACACTGAGGGGAAACTGGCAGGGAGCGCCTCCGGAATAGAGGGGAGGGGGCTTTTTATAGAATCCCACCCCCGCCCCGGTTCCCCATTGGTCCGCTTTTATGTAAATGAGGATGCCAAATGACACGGTTCCGATTGGCCCAGATAGCAGTCTGGTCAGAATCGTGCATTCTGATTGGTCCTTATCAAGCTGCTCTGATTGGCCTGATGCAGCTGCAGGAGGACCGGAGTCTGGGAATGTCCAAGATGCTCCAAAGAACAGCAAGATGGGCAGTTTCCAAGGAGCTGTCAGAGGCCGCTTTCCTTGACCTCTCTTCTTAGGAGGTGTCCACAAAACGTGCATTTTAGCCCTAACCCAGTGGTTCTCAACCTTCCTAAGGCCGCGACCCTTGCATACGGTTCCTCATGGGGTGGTGACCCCCAACCATGAAATTTTGCTACTGTTATGCATCGTGATGTAAACATCTGCATTTTCTGATGGTCTTTTTTTTTTTAATATATTTTTTTATTGATTTCTTTTTTTACAAAGAGGAAGGGAGATAGAAAGTCAGAAACATCGTGCACGCCCCACAGTGGAGATGTGCCCGCAAGCAAGGTACATGCCCCCGACGGGAATTGAACCTGGGACCTTTCAGTCCGCAAGTTGACGCTCTATCCACTGAGCCAAACCGGTCTCGGATCTCGGCTTTTCCGATGGTCTTAGGTGACCCCTGTGAAGGGGTCGCGACTCCCGGGTTGAGAACCGCTGCCCTAACCGGTTTGGCTTAGTAGATAGCCTATCGGCCTGCGGACTAAGAGGTCCCAGGTTCAATTCCAGTCCGGGGCACCTCCTCAGTAGGAGGTGTGCAAGAGGCAGCTGATCAATGTTTCTCTCTCATGGATGTTTCTAATTCTCTGTCCCTCTCCCTTCCTCTCTGTAAAAAAGCAATAAAATATATATATTAAAAAACAAACAAACATGCATTTTAGCCTCCATGGTTTCAGTGATGCCTAAGAATTTCCACCTGGGCCTTCCTTAGGGCTCGACTGCAGCCTATAAAGTGAGTTCACTGCCCTTTAGAATTGTTGCCTCACCACTCATGTTGCCCCTTTCGCTTGGCAGAACTGACTAGGTAATAAGCTGTCACCCTCCGCTTGGGTCTGTTGTGTCCTTACCTGCCAAAGCTAATGCTCAGTGACAAGCCACCCAGCCATGACAGTAATCCCGATGGCACAGACTGGCGGCCCCTCCACAGCAGCTGTTGGTTCCAGAGGCCAGGCTCTCCTACCACTAGTGATCCCCATGAGCAGTGGTTCTCAACCTCCCTAATGCCACGACCCTTGAAGACAGCTCCTCATGTGGTGGTGACCCCCAACCATAAAATTATTTCAGTTGCTACTTCATAATTTTGCTACTGTTATGAACTGTAATGTAAATATCTGATATGCAGGATGTATTTTCATTGTTACAAATTGAACATAATTAAAGCATAGTGATCAATCACAAAAAGAATATGTAATTATATATTGTGAAATATTTATTTCTGATTACAAATAAATGAAATTTTTGTCTTGAATCGTGGTGTAGCATGGGCAACAGTCTTCCTATGACAACAGTAAACTACATTGCTACACTTTGCTACACTGAGGAGCGGTGTGTTGGTTCCTAAGACCATGGGAAATAGGTGTTTTCCAATAGTCAGGCGACCCTTGTGAAAGGGTCGTTTGACCCCCAAAGGGGTCGCGACCCACAGGTTGAGAACCACTGCCCAAGAGGTTTCTGAATGCCCCTGATCCTGCACATTCACAATGCCAGTCCTGCCCCAGCTCAGAGTGATCTGCCAGCGACTGGGGAACTTTTTCCATACAAAGGAACAAAGTGCAGAAAAAGAGAATCCTCACTTCAGAGCTATGAATGTTTACAATTACACTGCCTTCACCCCAGTGCCGCCTGGAAAGCCTTTGGCCTGGGATGGTGCATAGGTGTTGCCTGGGCAGATCAGCTGGTCATGATTGCCGGAAGAAGCATAGAAAATCGGGAGGCCCTCCAAGAAAGAGATGCTAAGATCTATTCGTGCTGTCTGACAAGGTGAGGAAGGGAGGGGCGGTGTCGGTTCTAGTGGGGATTTACCCTCCTCTCTGGTGTAAGGAGCAAGGCTGCATCTTGAAAAACACACCTGGGGGATCAAAATAGAGCTCTCTTAGCTTTTCTTCGTGAATATGGCATTGCCTAAAAGTTTACTTCAATAAATCTATTTTCTAAGGAAAATAGGTCTGGAGAAAATTAGTTTTACTTTCATTTGACCCCCTTTTTAAGGAGGTTTCTAAATAAATCACCTGGAAACATTCAGGCCACGCATGCTTCTAAACCAAGAGGTCTTTGTAGGCTGTTGCTTTTGACTGCTGGGTCCAGAGCTCTGCAGTGAAGTTTCTCACTGCGGGCTGGGCACTGTTAGCAGCTGCCCTCGGTTTGCAGGGGTGGGAAGGAGGGAAAACAGACTGGAGAAACTGGCCTTTCGCAGGGGCTTTTTTTGTGACTGTCACTATCTTTGGGGGACTTAATTGGGATAACAGACGTGAAGACACAATTTTTAGAGGGAAAATAGAGACCCAGAGAGGTTAAGTAACTTGTCCCAGACACATCTGATATATAGGCAGGTATAAACCCAAGTCTGTCTCTGGAAAAAAAGAAAAACAAAACTTAAATAAATACAACATAATTTAAGTGAATGCAACAAAATTATGCACCATTATTTTTTTGGGGGGGAGGGGGAAACAACAGTTATTTAAGATTTTTCCTCATAGAAGAAAACAGAAAGCTCGTAAGCTAAAAAGCCATCAAACGTTAAAAGTGAAGCTACAGAGAAGGTTCAACATTATAAATTCTGAATCACATGGAATAAAGATGAAAGAAGGCTGTCTAAAGAAAAAAAAGAAATATAGAAACAAAACTGTTGTAGAAGTTTCAAGTATATAGAGAAACTTCCCAAATATTCGGTAAGAACAGCTTTCCTGGAACAAAGAAATCCCGTGCCTTTTCCTCACAGATAAACACATTAGTCGTACTTAATTTTTGGAGTTAGATCAGCCACCAGCAAGTAGAAAAGGAGTATTTCTCGTTACCAGAGACCTGTTTTCTTTTTTTACACTAAATGTTTACTGTTGAGAGTATTACATATGTCTCCCATTTCCCCCATTGACCCTTCTAGCCCTCCGCACCCACCCAGGCCTTCACCACCCTATGGTCTGTGTCCAGGGGTTATGCATATACGCATACAAGTTCTTCGGTGGATCTTTTCCCACTCACCCACCCTCCCCTGCGTTCCCTCTGAGACTCAGCAGTCTGTTCTCTTTTGTCATTTTTACCGGGTATGAGGAGGTGTTGCAAGTCCCCTCCTTGATCCATCCAGGCAGAAGCTTATTCAAAATCCTTTCCCACCAATATTTTTTTTCCCAAAAGATTTAGTTTTACGTTCACAATA
Source organism: Lasiurus borealis (assembly GCA_004026805.1). Taxonomy (NCBI): domain Eukaryota; kingdom Metazoa; phylum Chordata; class Mammalia; order Chiroptera; family Vespertilionidae; genus Lasiurus; species Lasiurus borealis. The sequence goes on along the minus strand of PVJN01002885.1, from coordinate 33,727 downwards.
AAACTCAGAATAAGAAATTTCCCATACACCCCTTTCCAGCCCCCAGACTCCCCCACTATCAACATCTCAGACCATTTAAGTACATTTATTACAACTGATGAACATATATTGATTGACACATCATTATTACCCCAAACCCATAGTTTTCAATAGGATTCACCCTCCGTGTTCACACATACGTTTCTGGGGTTGGACAAATGTATAATGACAGGTATCCACCACTGTAATATCATACAAATAGTTTCACTGTTCTAAAATTTCTCTTTGCTCTGCCTTCCCACCTCTTCCTCCCTGCTAATCTCTGGAAACCACTGGCTTAGTTGTTTCCAGAATGTCATATTGTTATCAAATCATACCATACTGTAGTCTTTTCAGCTTGGCTTCTTTCACTTAGTAATATGCATTCAAGTTATCACCATGTCTTTTCATGCGCTTTTTAAAATATATATATTTTTACAGAGAGGAAGAAAGAGAGCTAGAGAACTAGAAACATCAATGAGAAACATAGACCAGCTGTCTCCTGCACACCCGCCACTGGGGATATGCCCATAACCAAGGTACATGCCCTTGATTGGAATCGAACCCAGACCGCTCAGTCCGCACACTGATGCTCCATCCACTGAGCCAAACCAGTCAGGGCTCATGCCTCTTTTTAGTGCTGAATAATATTACATTGACTGGATGTACTGCAGTGTATCTGCAGTTCACTTACAGACGGACATCCTGGATGCTTCCCAGTGTTGGCAGTTCTGAATGAAACTTCTGTAAACATCCTTGTGCAGGTTTTTGTGCGATTGTAAGTTTTCAGCTCAGTTGTGTAAGTACCAAAGAGCATGATTGCTGAATTGTGTACTAAGGGTAGGGTTAGTTTTCTAAGAAACTGCCAAACTGTCCTCCAAGGTCGCTGTATCATTTGCATTTCCACCAGCAATGAATGAATGTTATTGTTGCTCTACAGCCTAGCCCTTCAAAATACTTTTTCCTTTCTCATTTTCTTTTGATTCCTGGTTATTTAGAAGTGCTGTTTGCCTTGCAAATACTTGGAAAATTTCCAGACATCTTTCTTGTATTGGCTTCTAATTTAATTTTCACTAGTCAGCAAACATACTTTGTGTGATTTGAATCCTTTTAAATTTATTGAGACGTGTCTTATGGCCCATAATATGGTCTATCTTGGTAAATGTTCTTGGCACTTGAAAGAAAAAAAAAAGTTCTATAAATGTGAATTAGGCCAAGTTGGTTGATAATGTTACCTAAGTCGTCTATATCCTGATTTTCTACTTGTTCTATCAATTATTGACAAGGAGTGTTGAAATTCCAGCTGTCATTGTAGAGTTGCCTATTTCTCCCTTCATTTGATCAGTTTATTTAGAGCTCTGTTATTAGGTGCAAAAACTTTTAGGATTATGTTCTCTTGATGAATTGACCTCCATTATGAAATGAACCTCTTTGTTCCTAGTAACCATTTCTCTGACATTAATTTTTTCCAAAAGTAATATAGTCACTGAAGCTTACTTTTGTTATGGCATACCTTTTATATCCTTTTACTTTTAAGTTATTTGAGTCTTTGTTTAAAATGGTTATTTTGTATGCAGTATTTCATGTAAATCAGGTCTCATTTTTTGTACCCTAATCTGTCAATCTTGCAATTTAGTTATGGTATTTAGACCATGTATACTTAATGCGATTACTTATATGGTTGGCATTAAATATACCATCTTGGTATTTGTTTTCTATTTGCACATCTGTTATTTGTCCCCTTTCCTTTTTATTTTCTTTTGAATTAATTGGCTATTTTATTATTGTTCTATTTTGTAATCTTTGTTGGCTTATTAGCAATACTTTTTAAAAAGGGGCTTGATTAGATTTAATAGTATACATTTACAACTTATCATAGTCCACCTTTAAGTAATATTATACTACTTTCATATATAGTATAAAAACTTAACAGTATACTTCTATTTACCCTTTTAGTCTTTGTGTTATTATTGTCATATATTTTACTTACACATTTGTTTTATAACTCTGTATATTATTGACGGCTTTAAACTGTCTATTATTTAAGGTGATTTTAAAAGTTTTTTTTTCAGTTATTAGCTGATATTGATTCCATCTGGTATCAATTTCCTAAGCCTAGAGGATTTGCTTTAATATATCTAGTAGTCATGAATACTTTTGACTCTTGTATGTTTCTGTCTTTGTTTTTGAAAGGTATTTCTGCTGGGTATAGAATTGCAAGTTGATGGGTATTTTTTCCCCAGTAAAGATGTCATTCCATTGTTTTCTGAGGTATCAATCCTATATAATAAAAGCAAATTGTCCCCTCAACTGGGAATTTGACCAGGGGGTGGGGCCAGCCGGCCAACCTCAGGAAGGGAGGTCCCAGCCAGCATCCAGCAGCTGTTAGGGACCTTACCCATGCACAAATTTCATGTAGTGGGCCTCCAGTATAGTCATAAAACACTTAAATGTCATTGTTTACTAAATCCATCATGTGTTAATTTTGGGTCATTTTCAATTTATTACAATTTCTTGTGTTTTTTTTAATTAGAAGAAAAGAGTTTTTAAATTTGTGGGAAACTGTTTACTGACTATATCAGGAATCAAGCTAATTTGAATACTTTCCAAATGACATGAAAAAGAGTTAAGTTTGGGTAAAGCAATGAAATCTGAGGAAAAGGGGGAAAATAATTGGTATCCTTACTTTCTAATGGTAAGGGAAATGGAGAGGCTTAGCAATACACCACCTCAGGTACTGATCCAGGAACCTTTACATGGGATTCTGAGCAAAATCTTGATCCATCTTGGTTTTCTCCTCCTCATCCTTCAGCATGCCATGAATTGTGTGTGAAAAATGAGGATTTCGTTTCAACTGTTCCCCATTTATGTTCATAGAGCATAGAGTTATTTTAGGTTAGTTTTATCTGTTTTACTTTTATTTAAAGGAAAGAATATTCTTTTATATCTGGCTTTTTAAGGCTCAACATAATGTTTGAGATTCATTCATATGTTGCATGTACTTATAATAGTTCATTATATGAATGCATAAAAACATATTTATCCATTCAATAGTTGAAGGATACTTAGTAGTTTCTGGTTTGAAGTATCCTTCAACTATTGAATGGATAAATATGTTTTTGTGGATTCATATAATGAACTATTATAATAGTGTTGCTATACATATTCCAAGACATATCTTTTGATGAACATATATATGAATTTTGTTAGACATATGCTTAGAAGCACAGTGACTAGATTCCATGTTATGAATATTTCACTTTGGTAGATCTTGCCAAATGGGTTTTCCAACATGTTTGAAAAAACTTACATTCTCACCAAGGGTGAGTGAATACTTGACTACTTCCACATTTTGCTGATTTTCATCATTTCTTACATTTAATAAAGTTGTCCACTAAGGAAAGCTATCTAGTAATCTCTATTGAATATGTTAAAATTCTAAATAAATGATTAGCAACTGAAATACCAATTATAAGAGAAGAATAACACATTATGACCAAGTAGGCTTTATTCCAAGGACACACAGAACGATTTAATGTCAGCTCCACATACAATCCAGCTAGTCATCAGATTAAAGGAGAGGAACATATGACCATGCCAAAGAGATGCTGAAAATCATCTGATAAAATTCAGCAGCTATTTCTAATGAAGTCTCTTGGTAAAACAGGAAATAACTTATTTAAGTAAAATAAGAGTCTTCACCATAGAGCCAACACAAATATTCTAAATAAATACTCAATCTTTCAAATAAAATCAGTAACAGAAATGCCTACTATCACCATTATCAGTCAATACTGTAATAGTGTTTTAGACAACAAAGATTCGAGGAAAGAAAAGGATCTGTCAAACATCGGGGGGAAAGTAAAATTATTTTTGTGAGAGTCATCATTATATTTCTAGGAAAAATTGCTGGAATTAATGATACAACTTAGTAAGTATAATAAATTTGTTGTATTAAAGGTAAGCACACATAAAAATAGACTTTTTACTTATAAGATGCTTTTAGAAATGGAAATGGACTTTAAAATTCCATTCACAGTAATAACCAAAAGGCCAAGACACAAGAATACATCTAGTAAAAAAGTTGCAGGATTTAAATGAGAAAAACTCTCAAAACTTACTGAAAATATAGACAAGATCTGAGCAAATGGAAAATGATACAATTTTCTTAATTCTTAATTCTTAGAAGGAAATGTCATATTTCCCCAAATTAACCTGTAAATTTCATGCAATTTCAACTCTTAATTGGATAAAATGATCACAAAGTTTAAATGCCTGAGAATAGCAAAGAAAGAGAGTAAAAAAAATTTTTTTAATTAAAAATAAACAAAACAGAACAAAAACACAGCAGGCAGGAGTGTAGGGTGGGAAAAAGCTCTACCTGGCCATTTTATTGTCACTGTATACAAACATGTTATTAGTTATTGTAATTGAATCCATATGATATTGCCATATATAAAGAGAATTATATAAGTGAAACAGAACCGTACATTGAGAAATCTCATTGTATGTGAAAATTTAATATATGACAAAGATGGTATTTTAATTCACTGGGAAAAGACAATTTATTTACTAGAGTGCTGAAACAACTGGCGAACCATTAGAAGAAAGTAAAGGGGGATCCGTGGCTTATATTCAATACAAAAACAAATTCCAAATGGAGTAAAGACAAACGTGAAACCACTAACAACAAAAAACAACAGTAAAAGGCAGGAGCCATTCTAGACTATACATGCCACCCAGGAGTGAAGACTTAATCAACATAGAATACTTTGAAGTTTTTATATATTCACAAATGTATATATTTTGTAAAATAATATACATGAATACATACTGCAATAAAGTTTTGAATGGAAAAAGGAACTATAAATATGATTAACAAGTAGATTTTGGAGAAAATTTGCAAATATGAGTTTATATACAATATACAAAGAGCACTTACAATTTTTTAAAAAGTGCAAATATGGACAAAATATTAATAAAATGAAATGAATGGAAAAATAAAATAAAAAATTTTAAATGTGGCTTGGCCGGCATGACTCAGTGGTTGAGCATCAATCTGTGAACCAGGAGGTCACAGTTGGATTCCCGATTGGGGGACATGTCTGGGTTGTGGGCTGGATCCCCAGTGTGAGGTGTGCAGGAGCCAGCTGATCAATGATTCCCTGTCATATTTGATGTTTCTCTTTCTCTCTATCTCCCTTCCTCTCTGAAATCAATAAAAATATATATATTTAAAAATTTTTTAAGTGTGAATAAAAATATAAATATGTAATTTACCTAAAAAGTAAAATCTAAATGGCTAAGTTTTCTAGGGGAAAAGTATTTATTAATGTAGTCAATAGGCAACTTATAATAGTTGGAGAAAATATTTGCAACCAAGAGTAGAAAGTCTTAACATATATAATATACAAAAAGCTCCTACAAACTAGTTAAATAAAAAGCCAAACACAATAGAAACATGGACAAAAAATTATAAATAAAACCAATGTAAAGGAAAAAGTAAAAATATCAATATCTGTGATAGGAGGAATTCTAAAGAATGACACTCAAGATTTTTTGCCCCTGGTGTTACTCCCATGAAGACTCTGCAGATGTCATTAAGGCTACTAACTAGGTAACCTTAAGATACTGGAATATCTGGGTGGATCTAACCTAGTCACATGAGACCTTGAAGAGGAAGCAGAGAATTTTCTCTGGCTGGTAGCATAAGATATTACAGAGACTTAAGCACAAAAAGGGTCTAACGAGTCCTTGATTGCTTTGAAGGTGGAGGTGACCATGTGCAAGCACCGCAGAGCAACCGCTAGGAGCGGAGAACAATGCCTGGCGAAAGCCAGCAAGGAAACAGAGACCTCCATCCTACCACCACCCTGCATTCTATAATGCAAGGAAATGGATTCTGCCAACCGAATGAGGAAGCGTGGAAGTGAATTCTTCCCACGGCCTCCAGTTAAGAGCCCGCCTGGCACACACCTTCGTTTCAGACTTATTTGGACACCTGAGAGCCCAATCAAGTGTGCTTGAAGTTCTAACCCATAAAACTATAATACATGGGTCCTGTTTTTACCTGCTAAGTTTACCTGCTAAGTTTAATTTGTTATGCAGCAATAGAGCACGAATACAATAGATAATTTAATTACAGGTGAAATCCAAATGGCCAAAGTACAAATGAAAAATTGTCCTGCTTTCTAGTTGTTAGGAAAATGCAAACAAGATAACACTGAGAAATGCCCACTGCCATGCGTTTTTATTGTTGTTGTTGTTTTTAATGATGGAATAGCTATTGCTAGTGGGTATAAAGGGTAAGACTATTTTTATACATATATAAATTGTTCCAGCCACTTTGTGAACCAATCTGCCAAAGTGTATTAAAAATGTTTTAATGTATGTATCTCTCGACCCAGTAATTTTACTCCAGAGAATCTGTTCCATGGTTGTGAATATGTGCTCAGGCAAAATTACCATAATCATTAAAATCTGGTAACAAAGTAAATACCCATTGCTTATGGAAGAGGCTTAATAAGTCATTATCATAAAATATTACACGGCATTAAAAAGAATGAAATAAGAACTAAAGGTAACTTGGAGGGATTTTCACCATATACTGTTGGATGAGAAAAGATGGTGTGTGTATGTGTGTATCCCATTTATCTGAAACAAACTGACCCACTTAGAAACACCTCATTTTATGCATAAGATTATATATGTATATTAAGAAATTTAAAAGCTATATATATGTATTTATAGACTTGTAAAATGCTCACAATACACATAACAATTATAAGTTGCAGAAGACAAAACCCCATATATAATGTGTATACATATTTGTATATGTATACATTTCAGGCCATTGAGAAGTGGGGGTGAATTGGTATGGTGGGGTATTAGCTCGGCATTATGCACCTTATTTCACTTATTGCTCATTTGTTTAATTGTACTATAGTTCTCTTAATTTGCATAATTCTTTTAATCTGAGAAACATAAATCATCTCCCTTCCCTACTTTGTTTTTCCTCAGTACTTATCACTAATATCCTATTTATCTTGCATTATTTGTTGCTTCCCCTACTGAAATGTAAACTGTATCAGGCAAAGAATTATGTTCACTGCTGAACACCAGCACCAGAACTGTCTGGCATGTCACAGGCACTCAAAGATTGAAGAAAACGGTGTTTTACGTGTAACTTCTCTTTTAGGGCTACTCTTGAGATGTTCATTTAAACCTTATTGAAAAACCTGATAATCTGGAAGCTATCAAAAGTGTAACAGAATCCCATGCCAAGAATGTGAATTCAGGGAATGAATAATAATTATTGGATGCTTATCACTGCCTCACATTTTATCAGATGTTTTATGTCTATTATCTCAAAGCCATCTAACAAGGTGGCTCTGTAATCCCCATTTCATAGATGAGAACCAACTTGGAAGTGTCAGCTTGTCTACAATCTCACAGACAATGTCCTCTGTCCAGCCCAAATCCTGTTCTTTCTTCTGCGCTGTGTTGATCTTAAAGGAATTGTATTTTAACAATTTAAAAAGAGAAAACAATTTTACTTATTATATAGTTTTCATATTATTTTGAGATTTATTTAGTTGAATATTTCATACTCTTAGAATTCACTCTTCCATTGATGATTCTAGTAAGAATTTAAAAGTCATTTGATTATTATTATATAGAAATAGCTACTCACACTTGTTGATTATTTTATTCCTGAAGCAATTAAGCTGTTCGGCTCAAGGCCACAAGCCTCGTGGGCCCTGCAGGCATGCAGCAGCAAACCAAGACAATGCAGAACTACTCCTGGGAGGGTTCATGGACATTGAGATAATTACCATCAAAACTCCCAACAATAAGCAGCCCTGGGAACATCCCGAGGGATTTGGTTCCGGATTCAATTCCAAAGCAAGCTCGCCAGAGGAATGCCTCTCTGAGCAAGCTTCGCTGGAGGAGTTTTCTATTCCTTGGAGAAAAAAAGCCCATCAGGAATAGCTGGGCCACCTCAGGGTTCCAGGGAAAGAGCGGTGGGTCTGGCCTCAGCCCAATAGTCAAGTAGGCTTAAATCCCAGGCTAGAGGAGCTCCTGTTAAGGGGTTCAAGGCCAGCAGGCTGGTGTTAGGAAGGTTAGAGAAAGAAGGGACACCATAACAAGGCTCGGAGACACCTCCTGGTCCCCCCAGGCTTTGCTCTGTTCCTGTGCAGACAGAAAGAGGGTGCTGCCTGGACACTGTTGCCACCCACCCTGCAGGTGAGGTCCAAACCCCTCCTCACCTTAAAATATCCAGCCAGCCCTCAATCTTAGAATCAGCTCCACAGATCTAAATACATTGGGTATCACCTATGGACTGGAAGCCATGATGTGTTTGTCTTTGATGACCTCTATAGAGTTTCAGAAATGTGCTGATTACTCAACCAAACATATTTGAGTACCTTCTGTATAGTTAAGGCATCAGGAGAGGTGCTAAGGGAACTAAACATGGTCCCTGCCTCAAGGAGCTTATAGAGACAGAAGCAAACAAATCATCATTAACTGTTTTTGTTGTTGTTGTTGTTAGGTGACCAACAGTACTTAGTATGTAAAATCTGAGTTGAGGATGGGGTAGAATCAAGGCATTCAATATGAAACTCATCACACTCATGGGTTACGCATGCCTTAAAACCCACAAGGTTTTAAATATGTAAAATAAACTTATATCTTCCTTGCCAATTTTGTACTCCCTAAATAATTTCTAAAATAAAACTTGTGTTTATTTGCAAAGGCAAGCTGTATATCACTTACATCCAGGGCACAGACCTGCCTGGATCTATCATCTCCCAAGTTCAAAAATAAAATTATTTCTGCCTCCAGAAAGCAATGATGTTTCTAAAGAGAAAACTGCTTGCAAGCTTCATTTTTTAAAAATTGGAATTAGATATGTATTCCTAAGTATCTTTCAGCAATGAGAAATAGAAGCCTATTGTCTTGCTTGTCCAAAGGGCATGTGAAAGGAAAAAGTGAAAATCCGAATGTTTTAGAGTTGGGAGAAAGCCGGATTTCTCTGACTCTGAGATAGATAAGGAAATTGAACAAATATTATTTTACTGAAAAGCAAAGCTTTAAGTGAATTGAATGTTAAATGGTATTTGGTTGAGCCAGCATACTTTTAAAATTTACTAATGACAAACTGATTGTAACCTACCAGTCATTAGCTCTGAGGGGGACACTATTATTAAAATTATTTACATCATATATATGATGTATATAAACGTTCCATTCATTTTAACATGTATTAAAAGCATAAGGCTCCATGTTTATCTGCAAGCTATGTCCAATACTATTGCTTTCTCTGTCAGCCAAATGTTGAGACTTTTACAACATATAAAAGCATTCCTACATAGCAGTTGAGTATTGGGGGCAGAGAGTGAAGGACATCAGAAATGTTATTCATCAATGACTGTCAAAAGCTATGTTAGACCATTGAAGTCTGTTTCTATAGTATATTTTGAGTGAAATTATGCCATTAAAAGGCTATTCTAAAATATCGAGGCTCAAAAGTCCATAGAAAAAAGATGTAAATATATATTTTAAATACTTTCAAAAACAGTCAAAATCATTAGAAACAAAACTGATCCAATGAAAATGGTTCTATGCCGGAAGCCAATTCTAGCATGTCAGCAGGGCTGAATCATCTGGAAATGGCTGAGGGCATTTCCCCAAACCTGAAAAGAATTCGTAAATGTTTGCTGCCAGACAGCTGAGGGCATTTCAATCTACACTATTATTGCTCCTGCTGGACAAACACCTGAACAGCCTAAGGCAGTTTTTCCCAAACCTGATAATCTGACAATGGATTCTGCATACCAAACCCTGGCCTTTGATGTGTGTTTCTGCTTTGCCTTAGGACAATATGTGTTAATAAAAAGCAAGGGGTCCTGAGACAAGGGAGAACTTGGCCAAGCTCCTCTGGCCCCCAAATGCCTTCCAAAATTATGTTTCATCTCTGGACTCAATTTACACATAGCAACTTATCCAGATTCCTGAACCCTTCTAGATGCTGGATTAAGAACACCAGCAATAGTTCTCCTGTCTTTTCATGAGATTATTACTTGGCCACATGAGGACATTTCTCACATGTCTAGTCCTCATTCAGACATGCAGATGGCACAGCATACCTAGGCCTGTTAATATAGCTTCCTAAAATAGGATAAAAGCTACGTTGTCTGACACTTTACCGGGGAGAGGAAGGGCTCTAACACATTTCCTAAAAACTTTTATATTACAAGGACCAATGACAAGTCAGAATTGGACCCATTCACTTTTAGAGGTCAGCTTTCCAGGCCATGTAAAGAAGAAGGGAGAAAGTGAGGGGTGGACTCTTTCTTCTTGGTGTGGTACTTCTTTCCCTACACCATCACCCAACTTATCCAGTGCCTAAGTAAACTGTTTCTATGACATTTCTTTTGCTCTACGGTAAAATCATCTTTTTAATGAAAAATTTCTGCCTTCGTGCCACTCCCATAAAGAATTGAATGTTAGCATACTTCAACCTTGCAGCACATCTCTCTATATAAAAGCCTAAGTGACCGTTAGGACCAGTCAACCAAACAACCAGTTGCTATGACAACACTTTGACCACCATGGGGCAGACGCTTAACGCAGGAGCTGCCCCCGGGTGGTTAGTGCGCTTCCACAGCCAACTTCCCTCAGCCAGCGGGAGCCCAATCAACCATGCTCAGGGCCAGCCAAACCCCCAGCCACGATCAGCCTGATCAGGACTGTGTGAGACAAGCCCCGATAGCTAGCCAGGCCGAGGGATCCCACCTGTGCACACATTTGTGCACCGGTCCTCTCTAGTCCTATATAAACCACAGGTATTTTTACACTCATGTTCAGCATTACATTTTGCTTTCCATGCAGTTTTTAGTTAAAGGAGGTTTTTCAGTTTGGGAATTCTCATTTATGGGTAATGCGTTTCCTTACCATTATCCTTAATATGATGTTGCTATTATATGAGGTAATTAAAATTCTTTGGTTTGAGGTCATAGATGAGAAACCTGGTACATGCATTGGATCTTATGAGGGCATGAAGAACTTTGGCACATGAATTTAATAAATACTAACTCTAGTACTCTGAGCACTATTTAACAGATGTTTTACTGTGGGCTCTCCTTCACATCACTGGGTTAACTGTCCCTTTAAAGAGGCACACAGGAAAAGTAAATGTGGTGTTAGCATCTGGACAGTCTTCATGTAAGGTGAGTGGCTAAGTCACCAAGGACTAGAGAATTTTCTATGAAACAGCCCCTTCTTATTAGCAAGAATATGGCAGATTTTGTTCATTCAAATAGTCAGATCCATCTTCAAGTCTGACCATTACCTTTAGTCTAATAACAATGAGGGATAAGATAGGGGTTAGGATTTTGCAGGATCTAAGCGAAATTCAAAGTGAATCATTTGATGGCTTTTGGATTCTGTTTGATTTTGAAAGTATACAAAATATACTAAGTATTTTGTGTTCCAGAAAATACTGATTCAAATTTTCAGAGTTGTATGTCAGTGCTCTTCCATAGAATTAGAGTGTCCTAATCAATGAAAACAAAGTGTAACTGAGGAATAACAAGTGGAGAGACACTTCATGGTTTTGTTGATGGGGTAAAGGGTGCTGCCAGGCTTCCAGATATTCCTAGGGAATACCCCAAGTGCCATGACAACTCTGGGACCCCGCAAAACCTCAGTGCTGGTCTTGGGGAACCCAATGCAAGTCAGAATACCACTCTGAACCTGGGCTGACCCCAGGGGCCCATCAGTCGGTGAAAATTTTGACTTTCTGAACTAGATCACTCTAAAATAACACTAAGCAAATAATGCTCATTAAAAGGAAAAAATGGGGGTGGGGGGGGGCCGGGGCAGGAGGAGGGGGACATTTCTGACACTACTGAAAAATGTGTACATACAAAAGGATTTAATACTCATTACAACTGCATAGAAAACGTCAAAGAACAGTGGATAGTTTCAAGGACATCAGAAAGATTTAGTATCTCTTCCATATAGTACTGTGACTCCAGATTGGAACAAAGATTGTGAGTTCTGAGCAGGCAAAGCATTTGAAAAATAATGTTGATATGAAGGAGCAAGAGAAAGGACAAGGATAATGCTAGTGTGTTAAGTAGCCAAACAAGGAAAAAATAAAAACACAGGAAACTTATACATATTTATAACTTTTTAAAAATTATGTAACTCAACACTTTTAAAAAATAAACCTGTGGCACTGAAAAGTACCAATGATCCAATATTATGGAGTATTTTAATTTTACTGGTTTTCCTAAGGTCCAAACTCTCTATAATAATAAATGTCTCCACCGTACTCACAATTAATAATTAAGATTGGTTCATTATTTTGGATTCACGTCTACTTTGTCTAATACCCTTTTATTTTTCTGTACTCCTCATCTACCACCCCAAAATAACAAAATCAGGTTGTATTAAAGTATTTTAACTGCAAATCCACTATATTTCAAATCTGACAAATATTTCAATTCATGACACCTATAGCACATTATCTATATTTGTACACTTTATTTAAAAACAATAATACACTTAGAGCCACCAGAAAAGGATATCTCAATTAGCTTATCTATACCCTGAATTTACAAAAGAAACTTCTTGCACCACAAAAATTAGCATTTGGATTAATTTACATTAATTGATATTATAACTAATTTTTAAAATACCTGAAGATCAAACAATTTGTCCCAGGGCTCACCAGTTGAGGGGTGGAGGGTGTGGAGAAAAGGAGTGACTTAGGAATCTGAACTGATGATGCCCCGAGGTCACTCTAGTAAACTGTAGTTGAGGAAACACAAAATAACCAATAAATTTTAAGATTACAAAGAAGTGGTTTCTAAAGAAGTGGTTCCTCCTAAAAACAGATATTAGATCATATAGTTAGGATGGGTGTGGGGATAACTCTCAACCTGGATTGGAAAAAAGTGTGTGGAGGAGGTGTATGATGTGTGTGTGTGTGTGTAAGGGGGGGGGGGGGTGTTAGTTTTTCACAAGAGGCAAACTTCAGCCAAACAATGAGAAGAAAGTAGGGAGGGAGGTATGTGATACATTGAAGACTTTCTGATCGCTGATAACACCAAACTTAGCAGCTCTCTACAAGTCAACTAAAATACCATTCTCAGACATTTTCAGAGAGGAGCTAACATACAGAGAGGGAAAAAAACATTCTTCATTAACAAGGCACTCACTGGTTCACAGCCTGTTAAAAACCCAGGCAGACATTACAGTTAATCTGAGTTAAAGTCAACTTTCTAACTTGCATCAGAGGGTTAACAAGGAAGTGGTCAAATTAAATCAAGTCAAAGCTTGATTAGCAAAGGTCCAGAAAACGCTGGCTCGTAAGCACTACTTCAGTAATACTGCTAGAATGAGTAAATGGGGACTAGGGATCTATGTTTGGTCTAATATTTGCATTTATTAAGCATTAAGAAAAATGATGTAATTTGTTAAATACTTTGTCAACCTTCTGTCCATTATACTGACAAGGAGACTCAGTTGGATAATGAATATGGCCAATTAAAAAGCCTTCAGTGATAGAAGTAAAAATTACTAATCATTTACCAATGACCTGTCCTCTGGTTTTAAACACAGCTGTTTATTCTGTAGGACCTTCTCCTAAGACCAACTTTGGGAATTGATATATTTCACAAAATATATATATAATTTCTGTCAGCAACTACTTTTGTACAACCTGAATCCCAGTGTCAAACACTAAAGATCTGCAATGATATAAATAATTAAATGAGTAGCACAGTAATGGAGGCAACTGCTGAGTAAATAAAATTAATGATCATGTACTTAATAGCTTTGAAATAGCTTTCAAAGAACAAAGAAAGCTGAAGAAAATTATACTTAGGGCTCTCTCTCTCTCTCTCCATATATATATTCAATTACAGTTTGGCTCTTAGTTGAAAACAACTCACAGACATACATACTAACCACATATTAACTATCTAGACTATCAACATTGATAAAATTTAAGCAGTTCTTTAAAAAGAAAATCAAAATTAACATTTAAGTCTTTCAATCTGATTTGTGACATCTTAGTTCAATATTACTTAAATGACCAAGCCTGAGAAAAGCACCAACACAGCTTTTTCAGTTGTACCCAGCCATCATTTCATGTCATAAAGATTTGCTTTAGTTAAAATGGCAGCAATGACAAAGAGGTAGATATGACAGATGCCATTAAAATACTATTCTTAGGTGGACTTTTAACTAGTTCAAGGTGTTTAAAAATAATTTTTACTAGTTGAATATCTTCATTACGTAAGAATTTCACGACATGCTCTTGTGTAAGGGGAAATACATGAAGTACTAAAAAAGGTGACCTTTTAAAAATTACATTTACTTAGCCAACATTAATGAGATCCCATAATTTTGGTGAATCAGTAACTTATTCTTTTACCTGAACGTATCTATAATTAAATAGTTATTTTCTTCTCTTCTGAAATTTTTAGGAATTCACATTCCAAATTCTTGGAAGGATACATGGTGCTCAGAAGAGCACAAAGACAGCACATGAAATGTCCCCTGAAGTCCTAGAAGTTGAGCAGATACATTAAAAAGACAATGATGGTCACAAATCAGGACCTTCACAGATTGGCTCACACACAGGAGCGCGTGCGCATGCACGTACACACACACACACACACACACACACACACTCATTCTCTCTTACTCTCCTCATTCCCCCCACAACTCAATCCTCATCCTTACTGTAAGGCTGCATTTGTATTTTTTTAAAGGCACCTCTCAATCTCTAGCTATTGCCTTCTTGATGATATCTGTTTTGTTAAAAATCCTGAATGTTCAATGGAAATAGTTCAGTACTGAGAATGGAATATTTTTCAATTCACATTTAAATAGCCAAGTTTTCTTACATTCAGATTTTAATAAACTAGAATGACAATCTTTAAAACAAGCATGCTAGCCTATAATGAATATAGTATTTACAGTAATTTAAACATTTTGAACTATATATTATACTGCAAAAGCAAACAGCACAACACTCATCATACTCATCATTACCTGCTGTGTACACTACCTCCAAAAATGAAAATACAAAACAGTAAAATGCACCTATGGTTTTATATATATATGTATATATATATATATATAGTCTATATATATATTATATATATTTCCATAATATATATAATATATATTTATAAAATATACATACATTTTAGACATTTTCAAATAAATCATCTCCAAAAAAAAATCTGTAGCAAGAATACTGAAGGAATGAAAGTCAAATAAACAAAAAATTTCTCACAAAGTTCATTATCAGTGATACAGCTCAATTTCTCCCCCTTTAGTCATAACTAAAATGATTATAAAAGCTAAATACTTTGCATAACTAATTATCTGTTTAATGGCAAAAATTGATAAACTTGTTCAATAGAAAAATACTGAAGGTCATTATATCACTCATGTTAAATATCTATGGTTCGAGTAGTAAATGAGCTCCAAATGACAGCTGAGTTTTGAGAAGGATGCTGCAAGCTCCCACAAATGTACCCACAGCATAGAAAATAAGGCAGGAACCCACATCTTCTGATGATTTTCATACTGTTCCAATACATTTCATCCAAAATATTTACAAACTAAGCCCTATGAAAGCAAGTCAATGACTGTTTGAATTTGATTTTTTTTTTTCATTTTGTTCACCTTTCTGATGGGCTGAGGGGAAAATCAGACACATGAATATACTTCTATCTGGAAGACACTTTGGCTCATTTCTAGGCTGACATCACACAGCGCTAGTAGAAAGGAATCTCTGTTTCTGTGTACACTCTCCAGTGGCACAGCATTGGCTTCCTAAGGAACTTTCAACAGTTCCAACACTTGCACTACTGTCTACATTAACTCGTGGTTATTTTCCACTCACTATCAGAAAAAAGTCAGCTGTGAGGTATAAAATGCAGGTGAAAAGTCTTCATTTTGAGAATTTCAGTGGCCTAAGTAAAGAAGGTACTGAAGACCATGGAAGGTTATTAAAGCAGTTGTCCATCATAAATACAAGAAGGGCGGGCACCTGACTAGAATTTTCCAGTATCTTTCTACAAATGTCATGTTACTTTGTGAAGAACCAAAAAAGGAATTCCACAAACACAATGTGGAATTCATATCTGCATGGGAATTTAAACATTCAATTGGTATATAGCTCAGCTATGATGTGGTAGCTCCTGTCCAGGTCAATTCATTTGATTATACAAGAGTCCCTTGAGCCCACTGTTAACAAAAGCTCAGATAAAATGACAAGGTAGCTGTGTCAAAATATTAAAGCATATTGTATATCAACCAAACATGTAGCACAGGCCCTTAACTTTAAAGAAAATCTGCCTGTATATTACAGATTTCTAGAAGCAGACAAACAGTAATTTTAAAGAAAAAATAGTTAATTATCCACATTAACACCAGGATACTTCTTCAAGGAGAAATATCATTATAAGTGCAAATGTTATGACAATGGAATATGTGGGGATAGGAATGTAGGAATTATATTAAAAAGTTAAGATATTTCTGGGTATGGATTTTGTAAAGTCTGAGAGCCTACTATACATACACATTTTACCTGAAAAGGTGGACATTAGTAATTTATTTCTAATTTCTAGATTGGTCTCTGAATTCTGAATGAACAAGAGTGTGAGGAGAGGCAAGAGTTGCAGAGATGAGGTCTGAATACCATGTTCAGAGAGTGGGTCATGGGACTTCCAAGAGCTGACCACCATGTTGGTCAAAGGCAAGGAGCTCAGGGGCCCCTGGTCCTTTAATATATGGTTTCCCGCAAAAACAATATTGATTTACTAGCCATTAAAAATGTTGTGTTTTAAATTAAACAATGGAGGAAGGGTAGGAAGAGGAAAAGAGAGAGAGAACTATTTATTCAACATTTTACAGTGAACCCTTCCATCCAGATTTTCAAGAGGTTCTTATTGGAGATGCTAATGAAGGACTTCTGAGGTTAAAAAAAAAATTTGTTTTATTTAGTATGTCTGCAAAAGCAGCTGAGATTAACCATACCCTTTGAACTGTTAAAACATAATTATGAAATATTTTTTTGGTGTCAGATAATTTGAATATGAGAGACAAAGAAGAAAGAGCAGAGATCTTAAGTGTGGTTATGTGGGTTTTGATAAATGAGTACTTGCAAATAACCACCATCTTTTCAACCACTGAAAAGTTAAGATTTTATCTATATGAAGTAATCACTCTGATACTATAAATATCATGTGAATAAAGTGAGTTTTAAAATTAATAGGAATTATTATAAAGATATGCCCTGCTTGCCCTTAAAAATAAACAGAATTAAGTTAAATCCTTTAGTAAAAGCAGACTCTATCAACTACTCTTCACAATGGTAAGTATTTTTGACAACTAAATTTTAGAATGGTACCAAATCCATTTTCAAAAATGTAATACAATACAGAAATGTGCTTACAAACTGAGTATTTGTTTAGCATTTCTGAATAATAATATATTGGACATATTATTGCATTTCTTTTTTCCCCCCCTAATAGGTAAAATGCTTTGCCAGGAGCTGTATGTGAACAGCTGAAAGGAGAGCTAGATTAAAAACTCACTTAACACTGCCTGGTCATTACGCTCACAGGGATGAGTACAGCAGGTATGGTAGTGATTACGGTTTTGACTAGCTAATGTGTTTAACAAGATTTCTCAGGGGACAAGTAGGTCTAAATGTCTGCTCTTCCTCTACTCATTCCCAGCCATGGAGCTTTTTGTTATTTCTTACAATGTGCCCTATTTACTCAAAACAGGGAACAAGCTAAACCTATGTTCGCTCAGGCCTGCCTAGCGAATCAGAACTACTCCAGAAATAAAAGTTCCTATTCTTGGGAAAATCTGCAACAAACAGTTTTCAGGCTCCAGATTCAGCTGAGCTTGCAGCAACCTGAACAGACCGGAGTTTTAGAAAACAGTACATACGGATTGTAAAACTATACTTTACAAATGTTCTCTGTGCTCCTTCGGCAGAACGAAAGGACAGAATGGGCTGATTCTTTCCCTGGTCTTCTGGATCTCTTTTGTGCAGTTGGTTATTTATAAAGAGATAGAAGGTGAAGAAGATGCATTCTGTCATACAAAGACTTTAGCCAGTGCGTCAGCCCCGGCACTGGCTATATAGCATTTGGATGGGTGGAAAGCTACATCATGAATTGATTCTTCAAACTTTTTCCGATGAGCTGTGAACTCTTGGATACATGTCTTACTTTCTAGGTTCCATAAACGTATTGAACAGTCATGACCTATATAAAAATAAATAAATAAATAAATAAATAAATAAATAGAGAGGAAAACTATATTAACATGAAAATGATGAGAATAAATAAATTATCCATAGCTGATGTACTTACTGCCAGACATCAAGTACAGGCCATTAGGATCAACTGCTAAACTTGTAACGGCTTCTAGGTGAGCTACCATTGAGTGTATCAGTTTGCCTTTGGAAAAAGAGATTGTTATTCTTTATTAATAGATTTTTACGAATATATGCCAATTACTACGTTACACTGATTTCTACAGTCACCCCTCTCCGTGTACTTACTGCATCAATAGCTTTTTTCATCACTTAGAATAGATCACCCTCTCTACTCTGGCCATGCTACTGATGAAAAACAAAAGCTCAAATTCCAGATTATATTTTTGTCTTTTAAATCACAATATAAAAGTCAGCAATTTGTACACAGATATCCCTTTAAGCCATGTGCATCAACTAGAACTCAGACATTAACCACCTACTTGCATTCTTTAGCTACAAGAAAATTATATGGATTGAGGGAACAGAAGAAGAGACTGATACAAAGATAAAGGAACAGAGAGAAAACTGGCCACAATTTTGGTGGAGACAATCTATTCGAGTTCGAGAACATTAAATTACTCATCACTCACAGCTAAGCAAAGTCAGCAAAAGTCAACATATTTACAAAGCCAATAGCTGACACTCAGGTAAATATGGCTGATAATACAGTGTTTTCTCCCAGCAGAGCTCTTCATGAATTTCCTTTAGACTAGAGCAATGTAATCCAATAAAAAATGGAAAAGCCTCCATTTAAATAAATTAGGACCAAATAGTATTATAATACAGAAATCATTAGTCCATGTAAAAACAAAAAAAATATAACAAATGACTCAGGGATTTTCCATTTGAACATTAAGGCTATTCAAAAACCAAATAATTTTTAACAAAATATAATGATCACATATGCCTCTACTTATACTTTCTCCCAGTATATTCACAGTAAGTGAGCATTTTTATTGGTATTTGAATAAAATTTTCATTATGTTCCTACTGATAACCTAACTCCAGGGCAAAAATATAGCATGTATTTAATATTAAATAAACTAAGATAAGTCTATATGCTATCACAATGAGTAGTTCTCAGAAGACCTGAATGAAATGAACAGAAATTGAGCTGGGAGAGTACTCATATTTCAATGCCTATTCCCTGCTGATAAAGCCATGGACAGATACCAAAATAGGCCTACACAGAGTGAAGACTCTCTTTTTTGCTTTAATAATAATTAATTTTTAATATATTCTTACCTGTATTGTTATCATAGAATTTGATGTGCCTGTCTTCATGAGCGGTGATGCTGATGGGAAGAGTGGGGTGACTAATGACTCTATTTATTTGGCAGGAAGAGTTGGCTGCTAAAAAGAAAAAAAGAAAATTAGCAAAAATTAGTCAAAGCTACTATATCTTCACACAAAAGAGAACTGAATACTCTAAGAGACTGAAAAAGTAAATTAGGTCACTTCAGTTTGCTTTTAGTTAGTTTATTCTGAAATTGTGTTCATAATTTTAATGTTAGGAAATGAGACCTGTCAGAGTAATACTATCCTGATAAATCTAGTTGATTTTATACCTGCTATGTTTAGCAACTGTAGCCTAAAATATAATTGCCTGGATTAAGAATAAAGATAAGAAGCAATGGTTAAAAAAAGCCCCAAATAAAATAATTCTGTAATAACTTCTTTACAACCTGAGAAATTACCTCCTGGCTTCCTATACCCAATAAGAAGCTTCAGATTTGGGATTTTGACAGGTACAGCTTAATCTATATTTTAATAAGTAAGGAATAGTGTCAAATTATATCATTAATATAAAGTTAAGTTGGTTTAAAAAATACTATGAGAAATGAAAAATATTTTTTATTCCAAATAAATATTTTCTTAAAACAAAATAGAAAACTAATCATTTGGCATAAAATCAACTTGACACCTCTATGGAATAAATAGGTCAAATGCTACTTCAAATAGTCTACACTAATAAAAGAGAAATAGGCAAACTGACCATCACTTCACTATGCCTACGGGCCAATCAGGCATGAATATGCAAATTAACCCAACAAAGATGACAGTGGCCTTGCCCCCCAGCCGTTCTAAGACTCTGGGCAGCAAGCATGCAGGCACAGAGGGGCCAGGTGGGGTGGGATGCCTGCTATAAGGGGGGGTAACAGGGGGGCGAGGGAGCTAAGGAGCAGTGCTCTGGCCAGAGTGAAGAATGAATGCTCCGGCTGGAGCGAAGATGGAAGGTGGCAGCCAAAGCCTGGGTCCTGGGTGCCGGCGGAAAAGTGGTGCCGGCAGCCAGGGGAAGGAAGGCCAATTGCACAAATCTTCATTCAATGGACCTCTATTATAGCTATAAATGTGCATAAATTTAACCCAGAGACTTAAAATCAATTTTAAGTTATTAAATCCTTCTAACTAAGCAACTATGTTCTGTGATTAGCAGGCTGAAGACTTCAGAATGACAAGCATTTTTCATAGTCAACTCTTTTACTGTGATGAAGACCACTTAAAGACTATATATAATACATACTCGTATCTAGATTGGATTCTAAAGTAAGAATTCGTTGTTGTGTTTCCATGTTAAAGATGCTTGTATATCCTTTGCTGAATGATGCTACCATAAGGCTCGGGTCACTGCTTACTAGATCCACAGAGGCAGGGATTCCAAATTCTAAAAAAGTCAGAACATATTCACAGAAAATGGTAATTAGAGGGTCTACTTAACAATATGCTTAAAATATAGCAAAACAAATAATAGTATGATTTCCAAAAAGGAGTAAGGCTCGACATTAGGATAAGAATTTGCTTACTGTCATTCAATGGAGATTATTTCTTCTTTTTCTTTTAGCCCTAGCCAATTTTGTTACTTTTACCTGTTCAACACATCTTCTACCTGTTACTCAGCTAATACATAAATGGAATGCAAGCCTTTATTCAAAAACTAAATGAAAAACATGTATGGACTACAAGTTTTGCTGCTTCTACCTCAACCTGGAGCTTAGAGCGGCATTATTGGAAATTCTTCATTTTAAAAGCTCATCTCTTGGTAGGAATTCTAACTTATCAAAAAATTAAGAATTTAAGATGTAAAGCTCCAAATTGTTACTGGTAATCATGCAAATATTAAATGCAGGCAACATATCAAAATCTAGACACACATTATTATAGCTCAAGAATAAAGAAGGTATTTTTATTTATCATCTATAATAAGTAAAACTTGGTTAAAATTTGAAGCTTATTTATAAACATAAAAAACAGAATACATATATATGAATATAATCTGATTTTTCCATTTGATTCAAAGTCTAACTAAAGCAAATAGTTTAAAAATATGTATATTACCAAAGATATATTAATGGCCAATAACCACACAAATAAAGTGCTCAAAAGAATTAGCCACGAAAGAAATGCAAATTAAACCACAATGAAACACTGCTACATATCAGAATGGCTAAAATTAAACAGACTGACAACACCAAGTAACTAAGGATGTAGAACAACTGGGATTCTCATACACTGCTGTCAGTGGTGTAACATGGCATAACCACTCTGGGAAAAAGTCTGGCAATTTCACATAAGGTCAAACAGACAATTCTACTTCTAGGTCTTTACCCACCTACAATAAAAACATGAATATTCACAGCAGCTTGTTCAAAACAGTCAAAAACTGAAAACAATCCAAATGTCTATTAAGAAGTAAATGAATAAACACACTATGGTTTAATAAAATACTACTAAACAATACAAGGAAGTTATTAATACTTACTACAACATGGATAAATCACAAAAATATTATCGTGAGAGTAAAAGGCCAGACACAAAAAGAGTACACATTTTATGATTTCATTTATATGAAGTTTTAGAATAGAAAAACTAATCTATGGTGAAAGAAATCACAACAATGGGTACCTGTAGATGGGAATGGGGAGAGGGGATGAACTAGGAAGATCATAAAAAAGTTTATGGAGGTAAAGTAAATGTTTGTATCTTGATGTAAGAATTATACATTTGTCAAACTCATTAAAATATATCCTTATAATTTATATATAGCAAAAATTAGATTGTATCTCAACTAAAAATATTTTTTTAATATATTTTATTGATTTTTTACAGAGAGGTAGGGAGAGAGATAGAGAGTTAGAAACATCAATCAGAGATCAGCTGCCTCCTGCACACCCCCTACTGGGGATGTGCCCGCAACTTAAATACATGTCCTTGACTGGAATTGAAGTTGGGACCTTTCAGTCCACAGGCTGATGCTCTATCCACTGAGCCAAACCGGTTTTGGCTCATTTAAAAATTTTTTAAAGATGTGTTCTTTTACCAAATACTATGTTTTTAAAACTTATACATAATAAGTTGAAAATTCAAATATATGTATTTTCACAACTTCAAAAACCTTTCAAATTAAAGTAAACCAGTAAGAGTTTATGGAATCATTTACATATTTGCATGTTTGTTTTTATAATAAGAAATAGATCATTTAGAATTTTATAAAAGATTCAGTGAAATAATTTTAAAAGTACGTACCTTGATTATCATTAAACACACTTAAGGCTGGAGCAACCTCAGTTGTGTTCCATAGACGAAGAGTGCCATCTGCTGAACAGGACAGCAAACGCTGGTGTGCTGCACTGTAAGCCAGACCCCAGACTGCATCTGTGTGGCCGAGCAGAGGGCCCCTTAAAACAGAAGGGTCTATAGGAAACAGCAAGAAGGCAAAGTCAGGAGAAAAACAACTTAAAAAGACACTTAAGAGTCCAGAGAAAACAAAAGAACATGATAACAGTATAAAATATGCTTCCTACTGTCTATAATTTTTTTCTGAAATGCTACAATTAAAAATAGGCTTGGAAATATGCAAATGGAGGGTTTAAAATTTAGAAATTAAAATTACAAAGTACACATTTTTCTACTTTAAAAATTCAGGCATTTCATTCTCCATCCCTTTTTCCTTCCTTTTGTCTAGATATTTTATTTAAAGAGCATGTTAACACACATAAATCACCTGACTTTAACTATTTCAGAGAAAACACACTCCCATGCCCTGAGAAAGTGGAGAGAGATCCCTCCCTCCGCCCCCTCCTGAGCGCCGTGGATCCCACAGTACCGTGAACGGCTGTTACTCCTAGGTGCACCGGACCTCTGACATGAATTGAGATCTACAGGATCCCCCAAATTCTCAAACAGCAGTAACTGACATATGAATGATGAGCAGAGGGGGAGAGGGATGGAAGGGGCAGGAGGAGGGAGAGAGGAGGCAGGAACAGGGCCACTTAGCACTGTTTCATGATAAAAGTCAAATTGGAAACTAATAATCAAGGATAATCTGTAGGTTTCTAATTTGGGTAATTCTGTAGAGCCACCAACTAATAAATAATATGTGGGAGAATAAATATAACACTTGAGAGGATTTATGGACAAAGAGACAGCCACTTTAACATCTTCTAAAGGCAGTCTGAAGCTTAAAGAGAAGGCTTTTGAGTCAATAGCATATATAATCATGGCAGTAGATTCAATCTAAAAAAGAATATGTGAACAATGCAAAGAAGAGTTAGGGCCTAGACTTGATGAATACCAATATTTAAGATAAGAAAAAGAAAAGGAGTTTATGAAAGATAGAGAAGAGAAATTGTCACAGAGTTACATGTCAAAAATGCCAATAGTGGACAAATTTAAAAGAGGATGGAATGGTCCACAGTTTCAGAGAGCCAATACATCTAGTTAAACAAGGACTGTAAAATACTACCCTCAGATCAAAACTGAAAATCTTGTTATTCTTAAGTGATGTGACCAGAAGATATAATACAAAGGGAGGTGGTGCCCAAGGAAAGGACATGGGATTAGTAATTAGTGAGTGTGTTTTCCACCATCAAGGAGACACAGATGGTGAAGGAAAGAGAGTCTAAACAGAGGCCAGAGAGGGAAATAAGGCCAGAAAAGGCTTCCCCTTGCTCAGGATGGGGGATACCTGAATTTATTTATATGCTCAGGGGATGAGAAGAGAACAAAGAGGCTTAAGATGAGAGCCAAAGAGACCTGGGGTGGAGAGTAGGAGGAGGGTAGCATGCAGCTTCAAAGGAAACAAGAGACAATGGGGTCACGAGCAAAAGCAGAAGGGTTGGCTTGAGACAGAATGAGGACAACTGATCGATCCTCTGTTAGATAAAGGAAGGAAGGAAAAGCATGAAACACATAAATGAGTAAGAAAACCAATATGTGTTAAAAGCTGATTAAGTAAATGTTGGAAAATTTTTTTATTTATTGAATTTCTTTACTTTGGTTTGGTGATAAAATTAACCTTAAGTTATAATGAAAATAAAATATGGCTTAATGGTAAATATGACACTTTGTACCATTCTAGAATTTAAGAAAAAAACAAAAGTCAATTCCAAAACCAGTTTTTACAAGGAATTTTATGGCAATAGCTAGTGACAGATTATAATAAAGATTTGTGCCTCCTGGTACTTCTGAACTTATAAGACCTTTCAAATATTTTGGTGCCATGGACTCAAAAATCATTAGCCTCTATGCCCTCCAATAATTGATCAAGAAGATGATGCTAACATGCATTTTCCTTCAAAGTTGTTTATCAGAATAGAGATGAAATATGATTACAGATTGCTAATAATGTATCAAACTGCTCAGGTGCCTACAATGAGGAGAACAACTGTTAATCAAGCCAGCATCTCCCATCAATAAGACTTTGGGTGTTGGGAACTATTTCCTCAGGAAGAATACATTTTTTCTTTTACATTATGTATCAAATTGGTTCTTAAATATAGGAGATCTTTTGAAAAAAGATATAGTTCTCTTTTATCAATTTATTTTTTTAAATA
Organism: Lasiurus borealis; assembly: GCA_004026805.1. Lineage (NCBI taxonomy): Eukaryota > Metazoa > Chordata > Mammalia > Chiroptera > Vespertilionidae > Lasiurus > Lasiurus borealis. The sequence goes on along the minus strand of PVJN01002885.1, from coordinate 8,506 downwards.
TCTTATTTTCTCCTTTAATGCTATGTAAAATGTGTAAAAAGAAAACATTTTATTCTTTCATATCTTTGGAGACTCACATACCATAGGAGTCATAGGGGTCGATGTTGGGGTTGGTCGTGTTCCAGCCCTGGATCAGTCCATCGGTACCCCCACTGTAACACTGCTCACCGTTGCTGCTCATCACCACACAGAGCACTGGACCTCTGGGAGGTAACAATCAATTTCTAGTCTCAAAAAGAATCTGATAATACGACTTACTAAAATTAAGAATACTTAATTATTCAAATGGCTTTCTATTTTTCAGCTTTGTACAATGAATAATATCAAAGCATTGTTCATTTTTCTTCCTCTGCTAAACCAAAGGTTGGTAGACTATGGTCTATGGGCCCAAACCAGCCAATGGTCTGCTTTTGAACAGTCCTCAAACTAAGAATACATCTTATATTTTTAAAAGGGTTATAGATCCAAACTTAACTAAAACTACACACACACACACACACCCTGCAAAGCCTACAAATATCTACTATCTAACCCTTTATATAAAAAGTATTGTGGTCCTAGCCAGTTTGGCTCAGTAGATAGAGCATCCGCCTGCGGACCTAAGAGTCCTGAGTTTGATTCCAGTCAAGGGCACATGCCCAGGTTGCAGGCTCAATCCCTAGCAGGGGACGTGCAGGAATCAGATGATCAATGATTCTCATTATTGATGTTTCTATCGGTCTTTTCCTTCCCTTTCCTCTCTGATATTAATAAATATACATATATTTTAAAAGTATTGTGATCTCTGTGTTTCAAAGCAAGTGAGCATGTATATTCCTTAAGTTTAACAGAAAAAGCAATATGCGATCATAATAAAAAATTCTTAGATATTTTTATGTAGGTTATCTTAGATATTTTTATGAAAGAAAGGCAGGATTTCTAATATTTCAACCTAATTGCCTCAACTTTCTTTTAAGAAAGATATAAACATTATTTAAACATCATGCAAATAAAATATAATTTCAACAAGAATCCCTCTTTGGTAGTGATAAATTATTTTTAACATTGTATGCCCGTTTCTTTTATAATTACCAAAAAGGCTACTAAATGCAAAAATACATAACACAAATACATAAGTGAAAGAAAATAAAAATACTCTAATCCAGCTGATTTACAGTGATGTTTATTTTTTTAAAAAGCACATACTTACTTATGAGCCCTGAATGTATAGATAGGCTCCACATCAAGAGAGGTACTCCTAAATCAGAGAGAAAAGATGGCTTTTACCTCTCTAAGTTTCAGCAGTAAACAATATTACTGAATTACATCATAAATTCTGGATTCAATTTCCAGTGCTGTTAGGCAAATTATTTAATCTTCTGGAATTTCAGATTCCTTTATGTTTAAAATAAAACAAACAGAAAAATACAGATGACACCAAATACAGGATTAAATGTGATTCTACAAGAAAAACAGTTTAGGACAGGACCATGCACTTTAATTTCCTGGAAATTCCATGTGGGTTAATATGTTTGTCCTTAATACTTGCAGAAACTGTCCAAGTTATCAGTTCATTCATCACTCAGAATACTGAGCATATGAGTGCTCTACAGTGAACTGGCTATACTGTTTATGGAAACTGGACTTAAAGTCCATATTTTATATTATATGCAAATTTCTATAGACATATGGTCTCTCTCCTCGAGTCATTTCCAAAGATTCAAGTTCAAAGATGAACAGGACACTGTTATTTATTAGTGAAAGTATTATTACTAAGTTATCACCAACAAGAAATGTGCTTTAATATTTTTCTTAAAATTTAGTTAAGAATATATGAAACATTTACATTCTCCAGTCTAATGTGATGCCCCCTGTGACCAGAGAACCAGAAATACACTGAGCACAATTTATAAGCAGAAGTAATGTTTTTATGCTGAAGATACCTGATCCAAGTGAGAATTCACTTGATTTTAGCAAGACCTGATGAAGCTAATAAATACTGATAAATCAAGTATTTATCTAGTTTCTATATGACTCACAGCAGATGTCACTGATCTCTTTTAAATGGGCAATAGAGATCCTCTACCAATAATAAAACTTCTGTCATCTCCTCCATTTGAAATTCATTTCTACTCTTCTAACAGGAATACCTGACACTATGGAAGGGTCTTTGCTGGCAGACTTGGGTTCTGGACCATGTGACCCGAGGAAGAAAGGAGCTCCAATAAAAACCCCAACAAGTGAGATTAGGACTAGCTTGGTGACTGATAAAAGGGTTTGCACCAACTCATGTCTAGAGAAAAACCCAGGGGGTCAAGACTAGCAGTTGTACGATGGCAAGAACACTGCCTTTCAGTCTAGACATCTTGGTAGACATATGGAAAATGTGGGAAGTATCTAAAGGGTTAAGGCAAAAAGACAAGGCCAAAAATAAAAATTAAAAAAAATCCCTCCACTCCTCCCAATTAACCTTCCCTCCCTTCCACTCCAAAAGTCCAAAGCTTATAAACAATGAAACAGATTGGGGTCTGAGTGTGATGATCATACATGCCTACACCTATTTATAGCAATAGGAGAACTTTCAGTACATTTAAAGGGCTCCCCAGATGTGACAAACATTTAAAATACTGTATAAGGACTGTAATCAGGATTCCTGGGAAACCAGATCACACTATTCCTCCCTAAGTGTCAGTCTTCTAAACTAGTATTAGACTGTGAATATAAAGGGGAAAACACTCTAAATTATATGACATGGTGAAGAAAGAACGGAAGAGATATATGAGAATTTAAGAGTAAATAATAAAGTCAGTATTTTTCTGCTGAAAATCTGTTAATTAAAGTATTTAAATAAAGTTAAGTAGAATATTCTCACTTTTTGGCTGGGGCTGTTTTCTGTAAATTCCACATTTTTAATGTGTGATCTTCTGATGCTGTTATCAAAACGGGCTCAATGGGATGGAAAGCAAGGGCTCGAATGCCATCAAAGTGACTTCTTAACGTAAATTTAGGGTTCCATGTCTTCCTCAGTGCATCTTTATTATTTGCTATCTATTAAAGAAACAAAGGAAAATACCTATACATTTAGATCAGGACAGGGAAAAAAACTATATTTCAACATTAATTCTTGATGATTTATTAAACCATCACATTCTGCAACCTTCAAAACGATATAATTTTAAAATGTAAATAACCAAATCAATAAGCAAAATTAGTAATATATCAATAGTGGTTTTCTTTGAAGAAATATAAGCACTATAATAAGAAAACAGGTAACAATCCAATACAGAAAGAGGATGAAATAATTTTAAAAAGTAAAATCAATCTTCATCAGGATGATTAAAAACAACAAGTTATTTCAACTTAAATTATTCATCCTAGTACAGAAACTAATTTTGGGTAAAAGCTGAAAAGCCAAGTTATCTTTAAACATGTTAACATTATAGAATATTATACTTTTGAGCTTTTTAATACTCTCTAATAAGTAAATTTTTCATCAAATTGGTAACAAAGTTTATAAACTGGAAAGATAAAATGTTAAAATTAGAAGAGACAAATGTTACAAAAATAGATTTCATTGATAAAACACACACATCATTGTGTTGTTTTTCTCCACAGAAACTCCATCTCAACAACTAAAAAATAAAAGCACAATGTTTTCATTGAAAGTAGTAAGAAAGCTAACGAGGTTGGTCTATGACTTTACACTAGCACCAGGTCTGAACTCTTCACACTCCAGGCGTGGATCCAGGGGAAGACAGAGGTCTAAGGAGAGTCTGCTATTTGGAGTTTTCCCCAGACAGCGTTTACTGATACCAGAGTGATGGCTGAGAGACGGAGCTGTTCTTCTGACTCTGCAGTGCAGGGGAATGCAAACTGGTGTCCAGGGACTGTCCAAAAAACGGGGACTGCTGAACTACCTTGCTTTGGGTTTTGATTTCAAAGGGCTGCATCCTAGGCATAAGAGTAAACTGGAAGCCCCTTGTAGGGGCTGCAAATTAGCTATTCATAGATCATGTCCAAACCTGAAAATGAAGTGAGGTGATTCAGATTTCTAGTGGCTGCAGGCAATCGGCAAAAAAAAATTAAAATATACTCTCTGGGAGATGATACCATCCTAGGCCCAAAGTTATTCTACAGACAATTTTTTAAATATAGTTATTTGGAAATAATAAAAGATAACTGTGCCCATATGAGATAATAAAATATAAATGAAAACAAGCAGAAACAACACATAATAGTAAGAGAACTAGAGTTTCTGATTCAAATTTTAAAATAATCATGCTTACTATGTTCAAAAAGATAAAAAGGCAAAATTTACAATTTTGGAAGGAATCTGTAAACAATGAGGAATTCTAGAAGCAAAAATATAAGACCACAATCAATTAGTTTAATTACAAATTACATATAACTGAAGAGAAAAGTAGTAAACTGGAAGATGGGCCATAAAATAACCTAGATTGAAGTGTGAAAAAATAAAAGATGAAAAATACAGAAAAAGGAAATAGGAGACAGAGGCTATAAAAAGAAAATCTAACAATATAACTAGAGTTTTATCATGGGCGGGGGATAGTGATAAATAGAGTAGTGTAAAGATAAATGGCTAAGAACTTACAAAACTGATGATCTCAGAAGTTTAATAAAAAGAAAACTAAACTTTGGCTGGCAATCAGAAAATAGGGAAATATCAGTTAGAGGGGGAAAAAAAATCAGACTATCATTGTATGACCAATAGAAATGACAATTAATTTTAGCAGAAAACAACAAAAAAAGGACAATGAAATAATATATCTAGAGTGCTTTAAAAAACACCTTGCTAATTGGAATTCAGTACTAGAGATAAGTTAACCCATTTTGGTGAAATAAATAAAATTTAAGAAAACCAGAAACAGATTACTGGCCACCAGTAGATAGATCTTCAGTAAAGAAAGAAAAATGAAATGTTCTCAGAATAAAGGGAAAGTGATCCCAGATGGACAGACACACAGGGAAAATGGAAAAAAGCAAAATGGATAGTGTAAATGGATAATTCTAATTCAATATCAAGTGTACAAAGCAGTACCTTGTTGGAGGTAAATGTATAGAGAAATAAAATATATAACAAGAATGACATATACACAGGGTGTGAGTTTTGTTTTGTTTGTTTTTTTAATTCTCACATGAGAGTATTTTTTTCCATTGATTTTTTTTTTTTTTTTGGAAAGAGTGGAAAAGGGGGAGAGAGAAAGAAATATCAATGTCAGAGATATTTGCCTCCTGCATGCACCTTAACTGGAACTGATGATCGGACCTGCAACCCAGGTATGTGTCCCCTTGACCAGGAACTGAACCCTCGACTGGAACTTGCAACCCTTCGGTATGCTGTTTTGGGAGGTAGAAACCCAAACACCTACTAATGGACTTAGCACAGAGAGTGCGAATTTTGGATTTCCAGGAAGAGGAGTGAGTGGTGAGGGTTCCTCTTTAGAGAACTTTCTTATCATAGTCATGGTTTGCTTAGGCATCTGGCCTACATTTTTCATGCATCAGGAGCTACACTATATTCTCCAACAATGATGATGTAGTGTTTTGATTGCATCAAGGTATGATAATTTCAATCTTGGTCCAAATCACTATGAGTCAGCTTTAAAACCTTCAGAGCACCCTTTCACTTCTCAGCAGAATACTGATATACTAAAAAAGCCAGACAAATGATACCTTTAGGCAGGCATGAATTTCAATTAATTACTGTTGCCCTAAACATAAAACAAAACCCAAACGTAGTAATGGGAAAGGGAAATTCTTCCTTTATCTAAAACCAATAAAAAGCTATATTAACATATAGATTTCAGTAAAGCACATAATTTTAATCCCTGTATGATGTGGAAAATATTTTTATCTTTATAACATATTCATGAATAAAGTTCTATACTTGTGAAGCTTTGCTCCTTTATTACCATCATTTTCTATAAAATTAACATTTTACTTTCAAAAATGAGTAAAAGCAACAAAAATAAAATGATCACTCACGTCATATGTTAGTGAATCTGCTTCATTAGCCACAGTAAGGCCTGCCAATTCTCCAAGCCCCAGTTCATTTTCAAGGGCTTCATCTGCTCCCATGATGAATGACTTCCCAGAGGAAGGAGGAAATGTCAGTGCTTCCACTGAAAGAACACAAAAACACCTCTAAAGAGTCAATAATTAATCTCATAAGGGCATGTCTACATTTGATTATTTTAAAATGCTTTTAAACATAATAAAATTCAGTGAGCAGAAAATCCTGAAGAACGGTTTGCTTTTTTCATATCCTAATCATAACTAAAGGTATCATCTAATTAGAAAAATAAAACATGAAACAAACCTAATATTATTGTCCTTTCTTTTACACTACACAGAAAAATAATGTGTCTAAAGGAGAGTCAGTTTTACTCACATGATAGTTCTTGCTAATTACCCAAATTACTTCTATCAATTATTAAAAATATATAGCAAGTAATTCTGAACACTGTTGGTCTCATTCAAATAAAACTGTTAATTCTATAACCTGGAGAAATGTAGAAAATTTCAAATAAAAACAGTACAACTGAAACATGCTGATATGAGGCAAAACTACTATGTAGTGACAGAAATCAGGGTTCCCCCTGGAGAGGAGAGAAGGGAGAGTGATTAGAAGGGATTACTAGCAGGACTTCTAGGGTCCTGGTCATGTCCTGCTCCTTGGCCTAGAGACAGTGGGGACACGGTTGGGTTCATTTTGTAATAATTCACTGAGCTACATTTTGGTGACTTCAGCAGCTTTCTGTAGGTATGTTATATTTCATTTAAGAATGCCTATTTTAAACAAAAATTCTTAAAGTGTCCATTTGACCACTTTTCTTTAGTTTCCAACTGCTTTAAGATATCAGATTTATTTTGTGATAAATATAAATACCCTTACTTTTATAACACTGGATATATACCAATCCAATCCATTTAGTCATCATTACAGAAGAACAAGTTAAAAGAGAATGCTAAATTTATTATATGAAGATTTTATTTAATTTGACCAATAATAAAATGTCATTTTTTATAAATGCAGATTATTCTGACAAACGGTCAGAGGTGGTCACTCTGTAGTCTTCTATAGATGGTTACTTTCCTGATGACAAGGATTTATGAGCTCATTAGATGAATTTAGTAGTTTATATTGGCTGTTAAATAAATTTTTTCTTAAAAGTAACAAATAGATTTATTTATTAGTTTATGTAGAAAATTGAATTTACAAGGTGTTTTTCAGCTATAGACTCATTCCTATAATTTTTTATTCAGTCATAAATATTTGTCAAAGAAATGAAAGAATAGCTTTGTGCTTTTAAAAATAGTATTGGCAAAACTCTACTGAAAAACTTGTAAGAACAAAGAGGAGTACAAATTAAAATATTTTCAAACCACCATGCTTTAGTTATTATTAAAGCAGCAATAATACAAATGGGTTTTACCAAAACATGACATATATCCTCTGAGGAAATTCAAAGAAACTTAAACATTTACTAATAATGAGGGGATTGTTTAAATTAGAAAATCAATTTTCATGCCAAAATTTCAACAAGATTCATGCAAGACTGAAACTAAGTCTTCAGCTAGGTGTTTTGTTTTGTTTTCTAATATTTTCATATAACTTTATGCAGGTGTTAAACAAAAATTACTTTTACAAAAAAAGACAGATTTGTGGAATCTGACCACACATATTGTTTGGGCTAATTTAGCTAGTGCTTGAGAAATGGCCAAGAAAATCCGGAAAACACATCCCCTTGGCTAAACTAGCAGTCTTGAGGGTTGAAGAGAGAAAGCAACAATAGGTATAACCTTAACTGATTGCTAAGATTTCTCAGAACTTAGAACTATAATGCCTCTTAAGTATGGCATTGCCTCCTTAATTAATAAAATAAAAATAAATCAAACCTAGATTTGGGAATGACAAGTATTGGTAAAATACAATTCTTCTTATAGAAACCCGTTTCTAATAAGAATTTAGATATGTATATCCAAGTGATTTTTGTGGTTCAGAGTGTCTTAAATACTTGCCTTCATCTGCTCTATTTATTTCATGTTCAGGAAGCCTAGAGCTGCTAGGTCTGGAAGGTGAACCCACAGATGGCTGCAATGAAGGAAGTTCATCAACATCTCTCAAATTAGCAAGCATATCTTGTAGTTTTGACCTATTGGGCCCTAGCCCAAAAAAGGGAGGGAGAAAACAAAAGACAAAATATAGAATTATTAACTGCATTAAAATGGTGCCATAAACTTTATTCACAACCGCCAACATTCACCTTTAAAGCTATACTATTATATTAAAAGTAATTATTTTCCAAATTTTCAAGTTATTTTAAAGTTTATTTCTTAAAAAGACATATTTTACATATATTTTTAAAATCAAGTTAATGAAATATCACTATTTGTATGGAAAAAATGTTCATGTGCAATTTTGACCATTAAATATAATATTCTATCATTCTTGCATATTGGTCCCCCAGACAGACACCACAGACTGTGAAGCTACTGCTGTATA